>CM035099.1:5425607-5647965 GCA_020205505.1 Panax japonicus
TTAATTATAGGAATTGTTAAATAACTTAATTGTAGGAATAGCTTGATTAATGTAGGATGAATAGCTTGATTGTAGGATCTCTATTATCCCTATAAATATGTACATGTAAGAATACATAAACATAGGAATGAAAATATTCTTCTCTGATTTTCAAGTGCTAAAATGTCAAAAATCTCCTAGTGTGATATTTTGTCATGTGACATGGGTCTCCCGAATTTCCAAAACCCATCAAATCGCACTCCAACAATAATCTTGTAAGCAAATTTATCATGTTTTATCTAATGTTCCCCATGTGTGGCACTCGAAGCCATCAACCATATCACATAGGAAAAGTCGAGGAGTTTTGTTTGACAAGATCTTCCAATTAGATTTACTTGTTCATTTTCTTGGATCATTATGTTGTACTATACAACACAATGAACTTATGTTATTAGGTGTTCAAGCTTAGTTTGGATTTTCATTTTGATTTTGGTGTATTGCCCGTGGCCCTTTCCAGAGCTTATGAATTTACCACTACATAATTTTGTTTTGCGTAATGAAATTTATTTTGCCAATAAAAAAAGGAAAATTGATATTTTCACAACAGAAAATAATATTTTCATATGAAAAGTGTCAATATAGATCCTATAACGACGTTTTTCCCGTCGTTATACATCTATAACGACACATAAAAATATCAAAAAGTGTTATGAAAATATCAATTTCCAAAAATACCATTCATATACTTCATATTCAAACATAATAGATAAAAAAAATAGGACGCTTTCTTTCATGCAATTACATAGGACATGAGAAACCAACCATTTACTGCATTTAATAAGTTGACCCTCAATTCATTATATTGTTTACTTATGATGCAGGATGGTCCGAGATCGAAGATATCAAGTTATTGGATAGTATGTTAATGGTCTTGGAATATTATGAATTAGATAATCGTCACAAACGAAAAAGTCATTAACACCTTCGGCATTAATACCTTCAGCTTCGGGAGATGGAATGACACTTTCACCTTCGATTTCGGGAGATGGAATGGCGTCTTGACTTCGGAGTTCGACAGACTAATAGTTTATTTACTTTCTATTCCTATTTAGTTCTTTAATCAATAATATTTTATTATTAGCAAGTTTTTTATTTTGTTAGAAATTGTTTCCGTAAAAGTAGGAAGTTTGTTAGAATCTTTTTCACATTCCTAAGAGGATTTTATTTTCATATCTTTAGGAAGATTCTAGGGTGACTTGAAGATAAAGTTTTGCTAAGCTATATAAACCCGGCTTGTGGGTTGAAATAAGGGACTTGATTTTGATAAATATACTATACACATTAGAGAAATTTCTCTGTGTTTTCCGGTGAACCTCTTTCTTCTTCCTGTGAATTTATTTGTTTAGCTAGCCCGCAGGATAATCGTTGTCCCGCCCGGCGTCAATTTGTATTCCTTTAACTCACTTTCTTAATTATTTTTATGGACGTCATCTTTTGAAGTTTAGCAAGCTTTGATGTGCACTTGTGCATATAAATTTCACTAAAAATTGGTGGTTTGAAATTCTTATGTTATGTAGTGAGAATTATACCTATATAATATGGTCTTTTCACCGTTGTTAGTAATTGATTAGTCTATTCTATGTGGAATTTATGACTAGAGCTTATTAGAAAGTAATTTTGAGGGCCACTTGTGTTTTTTTTTTCCCTACACTTGCAATTATTTGTTTGCCAGATGTTGTTTTCCTTCTTTAATGACCTTGCTTATTTCTTAATGGAAGATCAAATGAAGTTTCCATGTTATGATAACTTCCCACAGAGTAATGTTTGATGGTGAGAGCATAGAGTATTGGAGAAATTTTTTGACACATTTGTCCCACCCTTTCAAGTATAAATATTAATAATTCGAGTGGAGTCAAATTCAAAATATCAGGTAAAATGACTTTCGGGCTGAGCTTAGGTAAGGGTAGGGTTAAAGTGCAATGCACCTAAAACAAATATAAGCATACCACACACAAGTCATCAGTTACTATGGCCCAATGTAGCTAAAATTTTCAATGTTATTGGTTCTATTTGAACAAAATAGAGAGGTAAATAAAAATATAATAAGTAAATAAATTTTTATTAAAAATACGACCA
Organism: Panax japonicus; assembly: GCA_020205505.1. NCBI lineage: Eukaryota > Viridiplantae > Streptophyta > Magnoliopsida > Apiales > Araliaceae > Panax > Panax japonicus. Next base: position 5,427,723 of record CM035099.1, read on the forward strand.
TTTGTCTCCATATTAGAACCTAACAAAGATCATTGGCATATCCTTCAAAAAAAAATTCTTATATATTATATGAAAGTCTTACTAAATGGTGTACAACACAGATCATCTGTAAGATCTGATGGGTAAGATTTATTTTATAATTTATAGTTTTACTAAATGTTGTTAATGGTTGTCTCTAATTCTCCTCAAATGATAGAATCAGTAGTCAACTATGGAGGGTTTAAGAATTTAAACCCTATAATTTTAGATCAACAACGTCCCTATAATTTTAGCGTATCTAGGTGGGGACCCAGTCGAGATATGCCCTAATTTCCAAAGACTTAACTGAAAACTGTACTACTCGCCACTGAAAACTATAAGATTAAAATTTTGCAAGTTTTTAAACATGTTGTAACAGAATTATATTATATATTTAATTTAAAAAATTAACTATATTTAAATATCATAGAGTAGTTTATAGGTTTTTTGTTATGTCTTGAAATCCATGTTAAGAAAACACCAAGATAAATGACAACATAAAATTGTTAAGAGGGAGTATTTAATATAATCTCTTGAAAATTATTATCCCTCCGTCCTCTTTATTTGTCTTAATTAACTGACATTAATTTTATGATTAAACTGACCCTTTAATTGATAACTAAGCAAATGTATCAAAAATTTAAAAACTCCAAACCTTGATTTTAATAGTAATTTCATGATTATAATGATAACAGTGAATATATAATGTATTGATTTTTACAAATAGTTTAATTTTTTTTTATTTGAAAGTCCCATTTTGGGGTGTATAATATAAATTTATTCACGTAAACAGGAAACAATCTTCCATAAAGAAGAAAATAAACAAAACACACTAATTAATTAAATGTTTTCTTTTCAAAACACACTGGAAAATTTGTTTGGTAACTTTTTGCGTTTTTTCTATTTGGTCAAACTAGTCAGGTCATATTTTAATAAAATTAAATTAAAATTTTTATTTGTTATAAATATGATGCTTATAAATAAATTTGAATTTCAAATTAACTTGCTATTATTAACAAAATGATGTCAAAAAATAACTATTAAAGACTCCCAATTGAGTGTTAGTAATTTATTTTTTAATTTATATTTAATTTTTATGTAATTTTTAAATTTAATATTTAGTTTCTATTTTCAATCCTTCGAATTTGAATTTATATATAGTTTCTTAAAGTTCATAAATGAATAGAACCCAAAAGGCTAAATTTGGTTTTTAAGGAAATCTAAATGAAGTTAAATTATTGAAGAATAATAAGTGGCCATCATACTTTTAGTTTTAAAATGTAACTAAATTTTAATAACTAATATTTGAGTGAGAATTTTTTTAACATTAATTAACAAAAGTTCTCCTATCTGAAATAAATTTGGAAGCTATAGTTTAATCATTAATATATTATATAATATTTATTATGTTTTTTCAATATTTATTATTATTTTCTCATAATTTTTAAATATATTTTTTGTTATATAATTTTTTTAAAAAAATATATTGTAATATAATAAGTTACTCACTTACTCCTTATGTGCCAAGAATATCGAATCGATTAGTAGTTAAAAATTAATTTACTGAATCATCAGTTGCTATACTAAATAATCATGTGCAAGGAAAGTGTTTTAATTGTAGTTAAATTAAGTCTATTTAAAATAAATAAAAAATAAAATTAAGTGTTTTTAAACTAAGTTTTATCATATTAGATATGTATATAGATATAGATTGAAAACAGGTTTCACAGTTAAAAAGTATAATAATAACCAACCTGAAAAGTGAAAATGTTTTGAAAGTACTTTTATTTCACCTTAAATCATGGAGTAACATTTACTGCTCAACAGAAAATTAGTTTAGTGCAATTTTCTTCAATATTAATACATATTAGACTTACAAAAACAAAGATCAAATGTTTATTTACTCATGTATTTATTAACTTGAAGGATCTTACTAAGAGTTGCAACAATTCGGGTCAAATCTTGAATTCAAATCAAATCATGGCATAATAAAACATAATACAATGTCTTAATAATATCTTTTTGAGTCGTCTTAACAATTACAGGTCCACATGCTCATTCAAAAGATTATGACTGAAATTAATAATAATATCTCACATTTCTCCCACTTAAATACATGATGTTCCTGTCAAACACAGCACACAAACTTACCTAAAAGGTCATAATTCAGTGGTGGACCTAAGGCATGGCCAGGGGTGGTCATAGTCCGGTCCAATTTTTCATTACTTTTTGTGGGCCCAAGTGCAAATTAGGGTTCACTTGACCTAATTGAATTAAATGCATAAATTAAGGTTCGTATTATGATTAAATGAAAAGACGGAAGAGTCGAAAATAAATGCGCTAGACCCGGGAGAAGCCTCCACGTGTCCCGAGGCAGAAGACTCGTGGAGGCGGCTCATTTTTGGGAATTGATTGAGGGATTGGATTGGTGGCTAGAAGGACAGGGCAACATGGGTATTATTCTAATGACTAAAGGGTATTTTTGGAATTTTCCTGAAAGCATGTGCCTTGCACATGACTACTTTCTAGAAAACCCTATAAATACACCTTCCATTCCATTGGGAAAGGGACTTCTCTTCAGACTCAAGACTCGGATTTTCAGAAGATCAAAGAAACCCTTTTTTTTGGTGACTTAAAGGCCCGGGAGATTCCACCTAAAAGCACCAAAGGGGTTTGGACATTCTCTCTCAACACTCACGAAGACTCTTGGAATCCCAATAACCCTAACAAGGTTTCCGGATTCTAGGAGTGGAAGGACTCAAGAAGAAGGCTCTTAGAATCCCTGTTACCCTAACACGGTTCCCGGATTCTAGGAGTTCTGCCGCGTGTCGTTGGAGTAATCGCCCACCTGTTCTTCTCCCCTCTTCAATCAATCAATCAATTTCGTATTCTTCGTGGATTTCTCTCCTCCTCAACCAACACGAAACCCTAACCCTAGCAAGGTACGATTTCTTTGCCCACATTTATTTGGCGACTCTGCTGGGGAGGTGTAGAATTCGTGAAGGGTATGCCCACAACTCGAAGTGGGAGAACTACAGGAAGAGCTGCTTCACCAACAAATAGTATTACCTCACCAAATCTAGTTCCAAGGCAAACAACTCAAGCTTTCCAAGGCGCAAATCTGGATTTTGACCAACCACTTATTGAAGACGCTTTGGAAAGGAGTTCAACATCACTATACATGGACAATCAACAACAAACCAATGCAGGAAGGCAAGTCGAGGATGCAAACGAAGAGCAGACGAATGTTGTGCAACTGGAGATGCTCAAGGCATTAAAGGAAGCACGGGAAGGACAAGGGATGATGATGGTCATGATGCTGGAGATGCAGAGGAAGCAAGAGGAGATGGAGAACTTCCGCCAGCAGTTGATGCAGATCCCTACCTTTAAGGCCATGTTCCCAGGCAATTCGCAGGGAGAACAAGCAGGAGTGGAGGACAACAACAATGGCATCAACAACAAAGAGAACCATATTGTACCTTCATTGACTGAAAGTCAATTGGTTCCAGTAATAAACTTGGGGCTCCAGAACAGTGGTGATGAGCCACAACCTAGGTTGGAAGCAAGTCAACCTCAGACGAACATCATCCCAACTGCTCTTCCAGCATTTTCACAGGTGCAGATGCCAACCGTTCCAAGCCATGTCCAGCGAATGAGCCAACAAATACCACCAGTGCCAGCTTTTCACGATGCAAGTGTACATCAACCAATCTCTTCACCATATACACCGCCAATACAACAGTATATTACAACACCACAGAGAGTTCACGTCACAAGCCAGTACGTGACGAAGGATGATATGATCGATGTGATCAATCAACTTCGCAGACAGACATCTAGACCCTCGGAGTTGGACTTTACTCCTCCTTACCCTGCACACATTCGGAGGCAGCCTTACCCAACAGGGTATATTGAGCACCCCCCGCAATTTCCAAAATACAACGGGGAGAAAGGAAATGCTAGGGAACATATTGCCAGGTTTGTAGAGTCGATGTCTCCGTGGCTAGGATATGACGAAGTAAACAATCACAACTTGTTGATGCGGGAATTCAATAAGACTTTGACGGATAGTGCCTTTAGTTGGTACTACAATCTGGAGAAGGGGTCAGTCCATGATTGGGATGACTTAAAATTACAATTTTTCAAGAAATTTTTCTATGTGCAGAAACAGGTAACTATTGTGGAGCTCATGCGGTTCAAGCAGAAACCGAATGAGGAGTTGTCAGATTATGTTGACAGGTTCAGGGCCCAGGCACAGAAGTGTGCAGAGGAAATTGAAGAAAAGAACTTGGTCAGCATATGCAACAATGATGCTTTAGATGCCTTCAAGCCCCACCTCATTACCAAGGCTTGTGAAACATTTGCGACCCTCTCATCTTTTGCACAAGACTTAGAAGGAATCATGACATTGCCCACCAGCCATGCGATGGTTACATGGAAGGGCAAGAGGACAGCAACTGTGGCTTTGGTGGAATCTCAGTCAAAACCACAAGGGGACAAGAGGGAGAATAATGAGAATTTTGAACAAAACAGAGGAAAACATGGGGACAGGTATACCAGAATGCCAGTTCCAGAGGCTATCACATGCAGTGAGAAGGCATTCAGGGGCCTGTACGAACAATGGGTCGAGCACGGAGTGGTGAAGCCTCCAAGGCCCCGGTTGGTTGTAACGGAAGAGATGAAAAGAAGACCAGATTTCTGTGTATACCACCAATACGCGGGGCATTCCACTATAGACTGTTACAGTCTGCGGAGGATATACCATGAGAGGATGGCGGCCAGGGAGATTGAACTAGGAGAAGAAACGTGCAACACTATCACTCATGGTGCAGTCCCGGAAGTCAAAAATCCAAATACTGGCTCTACCATCGAAAAACTCTGAAATACAGATGAATTAAAAATCCACCCAAGATGGTGGTCCACCAAAAATGGTGGTTTAAGTCCTCAGGAGTATCTCTTGCCAAGTAATTGGAGGACCAAGGGAGGAGGCACAAGAATTAAAAAAAAAAATCCACCCAAGATGGTGGTCCATTCTAAATGGTGGTCAAGTCCTCGTAGACTGCACTTGCCAAGAAATTGGACGACCCAAGTGACGAGGCACCCAATTTCAAGTCCTCGTAGACTGCACTTGCCAAGAAATTGGACGACCCAAGTGACGAGGCACCCAAGTGTTACACTTTATCATCAAAAGTGAACGAGGCACCTGACTATAAGTCCTCGTAAGTTATACTTTCACCTTTAAAAGTAATCGAGGCACCTGACTAACAGCCCTCGGAAGTTACACTTTCAACTTCAAAAGTGATTGAGGCTCCTGAGTATAAGCCCTCAACCCCGAAAGTTACACTTTATCTTTAAAAGTGGCGAACGTTATACTTTATTCGACAAAAGCAAGAAAGTTGCACTTTATCTCTAAAAGTGGTGAACGTTATGCTTTCTTCGATAAAATCAAGATTTATTATATGAAACGTTATACTTTTCGTTAAAAGCAATTTGATTATTAATAAATTTGTCAAACTTTCACTTATACTTGATTATTTCTTCTGATTTATTAAAAAGAAAAAAAGAAAAAAAGAAAGTATGGATTCAAGTATTAGTTTGTATGAAATATATGAACATGAATTTTCTGATACAGGAAAAGAAAAAAAATACGAAAGCCATAATCTAGAAGCCATGACCTGTCAAATTGAAGAGAGGGGAATAACTAAAGCCTCCAAGTCGACAATGGTGGTGCCTTGAGCCTTCGTATTGGAGGCTATCGAGCCTTCAAGGTCTTGGGTAGCTGACTCAATTTTTCAAAAGCTTGGTCTTCAATTTATCTATGGCATCTTGAAACTCCTAAAGTTTACATAAAGTAAGTCATTCTCATGGAGACATGAAGTAACTTCCGAACGAAGTGCAACAACATGGTGATTGAAAATAAAAAGACCCAACCTAGCATGGAAGGGAGATATGTCCAAGGAAAGCTAAGAGATACCAAGATGCCCTTGAAGAACTCCTTTAGGGCTTGCCCTCCTAGGGTTTGCTCCTCTAGAGGTTCGCTCTCCTAGGACTTTCGTTTTCAAGGCTTGCAAAACATCAAGCTTCAAGAAGTGAAAACTTCAACACTTAAAAATATTTTGCGCTATCATCTCACCAAAGGTGTGACTCACGCGCAGGGGGCAAATGCTTACTGGTAGATGACATAGACATCCTCCAGAGTAAAGGTGCACTCCCCCCAAGTAGTGACGAATACACATGTGGAGGAGCACCACGGTTCCATTGAATACGAATGTCCCTGCATAGTTGGATGCAACGAAAAATGTCAGCTTTTTCTTTATTACATCCACATAATCAACATTCTCAAGTCTCTCGTTGATCCAATGCTGCCATTCCTGAAGGTGGCTAGATGAATTAGATAAAATATGAAAGAGGAGGCCATTGGGTTGGTTCCCCTAAGGGTTAGCCCGTAGGGTTTAGCCACCTAAGGAGCTCTCCCCTTTTACATTTAACTTCTCCTTACTCGTTGAATCAACTGATAGGAATAAATGCTACTTCACCGGAATATACGAGCCAATGACCTTGTTAAGGTGAAATGGCTCGGAATTAATCCTTCCTCCTTGCGGTGTTGTCATTTCTTTAAAAATTTCCGAGCCAAGATCCTTATTAAAGTGAAATGGCTTGGAATAGATGCCTCCTCCTTGCGGTGTTGCTTTCTTTTTGAGACTATCCGAGCCAAGATCCTTGTTAAGGTGAAATGGCCCGGAATAAATTCTTCCTCCTTGCGGTGTTCCTTTCTTCCAGAATATCCGAGCCAATGACCTTGTTAAGGTGAAATGACTCGGAATAGATCCTTCCTCCTTGCGGTGTTCCTTTCTTCTAGAATATTCGAGCCAATGACCTTGTTAAGGTGAAATGGCTCGGAATAGATCCTTTCTCCTTGCGGTGTTGTTCTTTTCTTTCAGAATATCCGAGCCAAGGACCTTGTTAAGGTGAAATGGCTCGGAATAAATCCTTCCTCGGTGCGGTGTTGTGGTTCGAAAAAAAAAAATATACTACAATAACCTGAAAAGAAAAGAAACAAATGAAACAATCATGAAGAATTGACGAGCAGAAAATCAACACATTCACAATTCAAAGTGAACAATGAAATATTTTTGGCAGCCATTCCATAAAAAGACTGATAAAAATATTTTCAATTTGTCTAGCAGCAGTGGTTGTTAGCAATGGGGAAATCCTTCGTTCACATCCCCTAAAAACTCTTCATGATCAGTGGGTTTAATTCATCACGGATTACGATGTGCACACCATACCCATTTCCCGTTTGCTATCACGAAATGATAACAATTTGCAAAAGCATAACCAAATACAAAATAAATCCCTCAGCCGCTGTCAGGTATTGCTGACGACGGATAATGGAACCGGATCTGCCGCTGATTGAAATCTCCGACGAAGATGATTCTTTGCTCCAACAGATTCCGACGCTAAATAACGCTACTAATCTCAACAACGACCACTTTTCAGTCTCGCCTCTACAAGTTCCGATATCAAATGGATCTACTGATTCCCCTCGCGTTTCATTCACAAAGGGTTTAAAGGAGTGTTTAGATCCAGAAAGATCAAGTTATTCATCTTCTAAAGCTAGTAACAAAGAGAATATGAATGCTAACAAGTCAGAAGGGCCAAAACTGAGTATGGAGCCGCTGCAAATGAAACGAAAAAAAAATAGGAGGATATAATTTGCGGAAAAGCTTAGCGTGGGATAAAGTTTTTTTTTTTTAAGAAGGTTCGGGATTCAATAATGGGTGCGTTCACATTGAAAATAATGGGCAACATGATTTACAATATTGGGCAACAACAATAGACTCAAAAAAGGGTGCAGTCACATTAAAAAAAGAAGAAGCACTTAATCAACGTGGCATCATGATTTCCAATGCTAATTCGGATGGTGGGGGAGCAGTCAAGTTTTGGGTAAGTTGTGAAATAGAATATGGTTAAAAAAAAAATAAATTAATTACCAAGCATAGTACCCAAAATTAGAATAGCTGACAATTATAATTCACCCCCTTTTATCTCTACTAATCTCTCTTGTCCCTATTTTCTCTATTCAAATTTTAAACTAATTATTTAAATTATTAAATGCATCGTGCGCGTCTATATATATATGGATATTGAAAAAAAAAATTGGAAACAAATATTCTATTTTCTAAATAGAAATGATTTGATTTTCTATAAAGAAGGATTTGATCTTATTTACAAAACAAAATAAGATTTGATTTTATTTGACAAATATATAATTTATTTTGATTTAGTTTCAATATATGTATATATACATATGAAAAATTAATTAGGGAAATAAATATTATGCAAGGTTTGGAAAGATTTGATAGAGGATTTCCAAAGATATATTGCGAGAGCTCCCATAGGTTCTCTCTCCTATGATTTTCTGTTTTCAGGACTTGCAAGATCGAGCTCCGCAGATTTTTCAGAAAATTGAAGCAGTATTCACAGAGTTAATGTATTTTGCACGATCGTCACTCCAAGGATGCGACTCTCGCGCAGGGGGCAAATGTGGGCCCAAGTGCAAATTAGGGTTCACTTGACCTAATTGAATTAAATGCATAAATTAAGGTTCGTATTATGATTAAATGAAAAGACGGAAGAGTCGAAAATAAATGCGCTAGACCCGGGAGAAGCCTCCACGTGTCCCGAGGCAGAAGACTCGTGGAGGCGGCTCATTTTTGGGAATTGATTGAGGGATTGGATTGGTGGCTAGAAGGACAGGGCAACATGGGTATTATTCTAATGACTAAAGGGTATTTTTGGAATTTTCCTGAAAGCATGTGCCTTGCACATGACTACTTTCTAGAAAATCCTATAAATACACCTTCCATTCCATTGGGAAAGGGACTTCTCTTCAGACTCAAGACTCGGATTTTCAGAAGATCAAAGAAACCCTTTTTTTTGGTGACTTAAAGGCCCGGGAGATTCCACCTAAAAGCACCAAAGGGGTTTGGACATTCTCTCTCAACACTCACGAAGACTCTTGGAATCCCAATAACCCTAACAAGGTTTCCGGATTCTAGGAGTGGAAGGACTCAAGAAGAAGGCTCTTAGAATCCCTGTTACCCTAACACGGTTCCCGGATTCTAGGAGTTCTGCCGCGTGTCGTTGGAGTAATCGCCCACCTGTTCTTCTCCCCTCTTCAATCAATCAATCAATTTCGTATTCTTCGTGGATTTCTCTCCTCCTCAACCAACACGAAACCCTAACCCTAGCAAGGTACGATTTCTTTGCCCACACTTTTATTTATACCCTTAATTTTTTTTTAATTTTACTCATAATTCTATCAAAATTAATTCATATATTTTAATATCAATTTTAAAATATTACGTTAATTTTTATTAAATATGAGATGTTTTAAAATTTCTAACTTTTAATAACAATAAATCTTATAATTAATAATACTCTTAGTCAATTTTTGTAATTATTTGTTTAAAATTAATTGAATTTATTTTTATTTTAAATTTGAAAAAAATCTTAAATATGCATATTGAAATAACCCGGGTCCAATCCGAATTCGGAACAAATCTCGAGTCAAATCCTAAGTCCGAATTGAATCAAATCTATCCAAATAAGACTTTGAACCTCTAACTCAATAGTATCTTCTTGAGTCATCTTACCCCACCACAAGCTCACCCAAATGGTTAAGACTAAGAGCATCCACAACAGATTCTCTAATAGACTCTCTATCCCCACATTTGAAGAATATATCAATAAATTAATATCCAACAGTTTCCTTATCCTTATATAATTCTCTATTTTAATCCCTATATATGATTTGACTTCTCAGGGTGAGGGAATCAAAAGAGCGTTCCATATTTATGTAAAATGACATTTTACACCCTATTTATTGCGATTTTATGTTGGTTAAAGGATCTTTATCTCACTTAATTGCTGATTTGGGTATGCATGCCTATCAAATTCACTCATTTCTATTTTTTAAACAAAGGATTTAGAGAAGAAAGAGAACTATAAAAAAATTAAAAATCAGTCAAATTTTGAAACAACGTAGGTTAAATCCCAAGTCCGAAATAAATCTTGGGTCAAATCATAAGTCTAAATTGAATCAAATTCATCCAAATAAGACCTTATACCAAGGAGCCCAATACTATCTTCTTGAGTCATCTTAACCCGCCACAAGTTCACCCAAAAAAATTATGATTGAATGTACTATTGGTAGTAACTTAATTTCTTATATACATACATTTTTTTCTGATATCTTTCGATGTGGGATTGAAGTGTTACACACATGATTTAAAATAAATGAAATTTTCAACAATCACTATTTTTTTTTGTGTATAAAAATTTATTAAAAACATATTTTTATACATTTTTGTATACTTACAAACATAATTAATTATTTAATTTATAGTATATTTTTTTCATAAATATTTTCGCCCCTCCCGACATGAGTTTTTGGTTCAACCCCTGTCAAGATTGAAGATATTAATAATAACAACTCAAGTCTTTATATACGCATTTAAATATTTTAGATGTTATATGTGGGAGAAAGGTGTTACACGAAAAACTTTAATTTACTCTCTTTTTTAACCTTTAACGCTCATAAACAAAAGAAGGGAAGGAACAAATGTACGTACTTTCATTCACTTTCTTTTCACTAAGACTATATTTGTTTGAAAAAAATATGTTTAGGATTAAACTATTTCTCATATAAGGGCCGCCAACATAGGCAACTGTCTCTGCTTGATTTTTTTATAGGTATAGCGGTAGAGCAGATATATAAATTAATAAATTTAAGTGGGCAGATTAATGAAAGAAATAAATTTGGAGAGGATAAAAAAAATTCATAAATCAATTCTGAATACAAGTACAAAAATCTTCTTAGTTGGTGAAACCTTAGAAGTATTTTTTGTATTATTTTTGGTTTTGAATGTTCATCAGCGTGTGAACTGTGAGAGATTGTTTGATTCAAGTTTAAATTTTTTTTATTATTAATTTGGTTGACTGTGGTTATTGTTTATTTGGTTTGATTGGGTTTTTATTTTGGGGTTGTTTGATCTTCAATTGAAAATATGATCATTTTGGTTGAGTAGTTTATGTGTTCTATTATGATAGTTTACAATGATTTTGCCTTATTTTATAATGGAAATGAAAAATGATTATGAGCATTAAGCAACCACTCATTTCTAGTTGTCATGATTTTGTTTGAATATAGAAAATAAATTTGGTTTGAGACTTTTAGCATTTGGGAAATAATTCAAATTGAACCATGACAAGTAATCGAAGTAAGTTTCTAAATTGTGTCTAAATATTTTTTATTTGAAATTTCTTCTTTAGTTTGGATAATGACTATTTATTGCAATTTGTAAAACATTATTATGATTAAGTAGTATTATGATTAGTTCAAGTTTTATTTATTTAACTTAATAAAAAAGTTAAAATATGTCCCTGCTGAAAAAAATTTCTGAATCCGCTCCTACCTCAATTTTAAGCTATCAGATGGCTTTATGGGATTAATAGCCCCACATTAAGAGACTAATATATAGTTCATCGTCGAAAGATTAAATAATTCAAAATAATGTTATATTAAAACAAATAGTCCAATATCAAAACTTGCTTTTTGCAAATAGACATGGCCTAAAGATTTTAATTCTCATTCCCTTTCATGTACTATTTAATTATTGGGGTGCAGCTCTTCATCATTGTTTCCATTTTGCATGCGTAAATTGAGAGTTAATCCTTAAATAATTACAGTTTGAAATATAAAACAAATTTAAACTGTTTGACAAGTTGTATGTATTACAATATTAATTAGTAAAAGGAAGCCGTCACTTTTTGAATGAATATATAAAATATGTAAGTGGAAAGGTACTGTATGATTAACGGCTTAATTAATTGAGTTTCATTTAAATTAATTAATCAGATGCATATTTGCACGTGAAATTCGATATTTATTATTTACTCTTTTCCAAATGTTATTATATAATAGCCGTTTTATGAAAAAATAAAGTTACATTTGCTTTTACTAAATTAATTGTCATGTCATATTGGATTTCACTCCATAATTCCCATTACAAGTTTCTTCTAACTTCTCTAGATTGTGTAAGCCTTTTTTTTTGGATAGTAAAATAAGTTTATAAACATTAAATAACTGAATTATTTTACGCCCTTTGTTCTGCACAAAAAAAAAACTAATTTTTTGAAGTCAATTTGCGATAATTTTGAATTCAAATCGATTTGATCAGTTATTTATTAAATTTTTATCAATACAATTGTAAAAATTATGAAAAAAAAAGAATAAAAAAAATTAGGTTTAAATATAATTTACTACCCTAAACTATAGGCTATATTCCACTTCGGTTCTCCACCTTTCAATTTTGTCAATTAGATGATTGAACTATCAATTTTTTCCACTTTGGTTCAATTAAGTCCGCCACATCGATAAATTGATGACGTGACTCGCTGACTAGACAAATTTATGCTGATGTGTACTTACTATAAAAATTAATGTTCAAATATTTTCCCCTTATAATTATGACTTTATAAAAATTGAAACATTAATATCTAGATTACAAAATTGTGCAAACATATGAGAGAACAATTTTATAATTTGTTCGAGTATTTTATTCGCCTAGCACTACACACTTCTGCCCCCTTTGAACAAGTTTCTTTCCAAACCTACTTGAAGTTTTTATAAATAATTGTAGTATTAATTTATCAAATAATTATAACTGATTGATCGCTATTATTATTACTTGTTGACTGCTTTTCAAAAGGTGAATGATAATGTCAAAATAATATTTATGCTGACAGAATAAATATGTATTTAATGATACTTTTACATTTGTTTTAACAACATTTCAAAGTTTTAGTGATACTTATTGTTCAATTAAAAACATAATTATTACTTTGTCATTATTAATAGTCTTTCGAAAGGACATATACTAGTAATGATTAAATACTAACAAATATACTAATTAGTGTATCATTTCTATTAGAATTCTTTACACTACTATACAATATATATAGTCTCATGAGAGCGGATCGCCTAATGAAGAAAGTGAAGGAAGAAGAGGGGTAGCTGCTTGTGACAGAATTGACATATTCACAAACAACACCATCTCTCTTTCTCTTTATCTTTCTACATGTATGTATATAGTAAGAGAGAGAAGGAAAGATGATGAGATTTTGAGAGATGTGATGAACTAGGCAACGACAAAAAAAAGTATGATATCAAGGAGAAGGTCTGATATAATACATCAACAAAAAAAAGTGTAATTACAAAAATATCTAGATGTTTACTGTGAGTAACCAATTACCATTTTATTGATGTAAGGTATGTAACACCCCCTTCCCGAAAAGGAAAGGGAAGTCACGCACAAAGCACAACAAACCTCAAAATAGTAAACTGAGCACTAATAACTTCAACATATGTAATAATGATATCCACCAATAAAGTACTAATTATAATTCTACAACTAGAGTCAAAATAATCAAAACTTAAAATTTGAATCAACCTAACTGGTCAAAGGCAAAACTCTCATCACACTAGCCCTGAATCACCCCTGCAAACCTGCCGGAAGAAAAATACAGCATGAGCCAATTGCCCAGTACGGATACAGATATACAAAAGATATACATCAGATATACGAAAACAGTTGAGATAAATTACTGAACAAGCCTCAAGTGAAAGTACGAACGAAAATATAATATCCAAGGATCTGAATGGAATATATATGAATCAACATAATTGACGAAACCAATAAAAGAATAAAGAAATAGCGAACTGAAGTGACTAATCCGATGAATTGAACTGAACAGAAGCCAACAACTAATACAATAAAATAATAGGCTGAAACAAACGGCTGGAGTTATTTCATACCGAATGAGCTCAGAAATATACCTTGCCACACAGGCAAGTCAAATGATGCCACATAGGCAACCAAAATAATGCCACACAGGCACATCAAAACAATGCCACACAGGCAAGTCAAAATATATAATGCCACACAGGCAATCACACATTGGACCGCGAATCCAAATGCATGCAAATCGGATAGGTGTGTTTGACACAACATCACCAATCCGCAGAACAGAAATCTAGGGTTAACCCATACGCCTCCCACAACAAAACACCAAACGGCTCACTTACTCCGGAGCCCAAAACGGAGACGCCGTGGACTAATCACACCGCAACGGAGAGTGTCATGCCTCTCGTGCCAAGACGACATGCCTGTGGTACCCCCACAGGTGGTTATAGCTCAGGTATACCCTACAGTATATTCTAACAAAATACCATGTCACAACACATGCGACATAATACCAACAAAAGGGGTTCTATATGTACATGTTGAACCAAATCAAATTATGGTCACAAGGTCTCAAAAGAAGTAACAACATGTACCGCTCTACAATTATCAAAAATAAATACTGAACATGATATCCTAATTCAAAGAGTACAATTACGAATCCAATGTGTCAACTCCAAAATGAAACAATTATATGAATTTCACAAGAAACAATTATGTGAAAAAAATAATAGAATTTGAAACGAAAAATCAAACGAATAAATCAAATGTAACAAAAGTATCGCTGAAAGAGTACGGAATCCGTACCTGAATTAAGCAATGTAATACCCAAATTATATTCCAAAAATATTCGTTAAACTCCTTCCGTCCGAACTAATTACACAATTTAACAAACAAAATGTAAATTACCAACTGTAAGTTACATTACTAATTTCAAATTACAAATTTACTTATTCCAAAACTATTTTTATTATTATTATTATTATTAAATATTTGATACTAATTCAGACTCACATATTATACTGTTAAATAATGTTAACATTTATTCGTGCTTAACAAGGAACAAATCAGAAAACCACATCAAGATTGTATAGGCACATGTGGATTTAATTTATAGGTGTTGCCTGAACCGTTCCAATCAAGGAGACTCACAGGAATATATATATATATATATATATATATATATATATATATATATATATATATATATATCAATCAAGATTAATTATGTTGCTATCACATTAATTAATTCAGTACTCTGCCACAAGTCAATAAAGCTACCCACATTAACCAATATATTCAATTTCCAACAACAGTATACAAATTAAATATGTTCCTTTTGACTTTCTTACAATTCATTGACATTCTACATAATAGTTCTAGCCGATTTAAAAAAAAAACAAAGAATAATAACTTACAAGGGATCCTGCCAATTATTAAGTCTGCCGAATTCTCTGCTTTCGTTCTTATGTCGCGACAGCTACTTCTCTTCTCTTTTTTTTCCGTAGTCGGTTATTAGATGTACGTGAGATAGATTAGGGTTTAAATATTTACTTATTAATTTATTAACTCTTCTAATTTAAATAGGATTTTAATATTACCCAAATACAAAATAGACCCAATTAGTATAAAAGCCCAAATTAATGTAATCACATACTTATTATAGTTCACACAAATTAAATACAATTTGACCCAACATAAGAAAAGCCCAATTAAAATATGAATTTAAATATTATTTATTTATTTTATTTACTTATTATTATTATTATTATTATTATTTTACCGGGTATTACATCACCTACCCCTTAAAAAGGATTCCGTCCTCGGAATCAAAAGAATGAAAAGTACCTAATTATAAAAAAGATGCGGATATTTCGCTCGAATAAACTCCTCCATCTCCCAAGTAGCTTCCCGCTCCGTAACAAAAGGAATTATCTTCCTCAATTTTAATTTAATCAGTTATTTAATTATCTACTAAACGAATTTAATCTTCCAAACAAAACAAGGAAGAAAAGAGGGAAACAAAATCATTTACCTTTTTTTTCAATTTAAACACAATTGTATAAGATAAAATCAATTAATATTTAATTATATAAAAAATTAGGTTATTACATTTTTCACCCCTTAAAAATAATTCCGTCCTCGGAATTCAAATAAGCTACAAAAAAAAATTTAGTTACGACGTATCGTCTCCATTTGTAACGATCAAGCTTGGTAAGTCCATAGGTTCACACAATTATCCATGTACTCGTAAAAGATTCGTCGGCTACCGTGTCAAGCCTTGGTAAGGTTCTTTGCGTTAAATCACATGATCCACTGTTGGTGCGGGCCCCCCGTTAATATCTTTGAGTTTCATTCTTGCAAGCGTACGTACTCTTCGGAACATAATTCGAAATCACAAACATTTTTCTTCATCTAAATACGATTCAAATAACCAAAATATTTAAAATTATTTTTAACTCGTTAAAATGTTTATATTCCATACATGACAAAGATCTAACAAATTATTTTTATTTTATTTTACATAAATTCACGCAAAACTCTAAATACATCAGATAACCAAAACAACTATGCAAACCATATTACCAACTCTCCCTAAGTCTTCAAGAGCTTCAAAATATCTCATCCTTAATTTTAACTATTCACCAAATAATATTACACCAAATAATATACTGCTAATATCTCTTTATCACCAACTCTCCTAAGTCCTTAAGAGTTTCAAAATATCATAACCTCCAATCAAATTAGTTCTCAAATATTATTACACCAAAAATATACCACTACTAAGATCTCTCCATCACCGTACCAAACTCCACATCATATATCCTACTATCTGAATAAATAAACGATAGCTTTCAAAATCTCTTAAAGATTCATCACTTAATATCTAATCATTTAATAAATCAATCATTCTCTTAGTGCAAACCTTAACCCAACAAATTCCTAAATCTCCTCATACTATCACTCAAAATTTCATATAAGATAACTCCAATATTCTACTAGGAAATAATCGTAAAATTTATTTACTCCAAAAAATTAATCTAATTTCCTCGAATCTTTACAACAACTCAAAATTACAAAAGATCCTTTGTACTTAATAATTTTCACTTTATTATATTATCCTACCGATTCACATACCTCAAATTATTCACAACTTAACAAAAATTAGAGTCTAACCCAAATAAAATACTCAATTCCAAAATCATAATAATTTTTAATTACCTGAAATAACTCTAACAAATAATTCTCCAATATCAAAACTCGATGATACAAATACTCATATCATAATCGTATAATCATTTCTTAACTGAACATAATATAACATTATTCTCCTTAATGATCCAATTATAATCCTTAACTAATATTATTGCTCCAACGCATAACAATAATAATCTTAACAAATTATCTCGGCTTTCTCAAATCAACTACAATCAAAGAGCTAAAAACACTTTGTCAAAATCAAGACCAACCAAACAGAGAAAAAAAAATCGAATCAAATTCCTATGTCTACCCAGTGATTTACCCACAACTCACAGGTCAAACCTAAATAGGTTTTCTACAAGAAAGAACCTAAGCTCTGATACCATCTCTGTAACACCCCCTTCCCGAAAAGGAAAGGGAGGTCACGCACAAAGCACAACAAACCTCAAAATAGTAAACTGAGCACTAATAACTTCAACATATGTAATAATGATATCCACCAATAAAGTACTAATTATAATTCTACAACTAGAGTCAAAATAATCAAAACTTAAAATTTGAATCAACCTAACTGGTCAAAGGCAAAACTCTCATCACACTAGCCCTGAATCACCCCTGCAAACCTGCCGGAAGAAAAACACAGCATGAGCCAATTGCCCAGTACGGATACAGATATACAAAAGATATACATCAGATATACGAAAACAGTTGAGATAAATTACTGAACAAGCCTCAAGTGAAAGTACGAACGAAAATATAATATCCAAGGATCTGAATGGAATATATATGAATCAACATAATTGACGAAACCAATAAAAGAATAAAGAAATAGCGAACTGAAGTGACTAATCCGATGAATTGAACTGAACAGAAGCCAATAACTAATACAATAAAATAATAGGCTGAAACAAACGGCTGGAGTTATTTCATACCGAATGAGCTCAGAAATATACCTTGCCACACAGGCAAGTCAAACTAATGCCACACATGCAAGTCAAATGATGCCACATAGGCAACCAAAATAATGCCACACAGGCACATCAAAACAATGCCACACAGGCAAGTCAAAATATATAATGCCACACAGGCAATCAAACATTGGACCGCGAATCCAAATGTATGCAAATCGGATAGGTGTGTTTGACACAACATCACCAATCCGCAGAACAGAAATCTAGGGTTAACCCATACGCCTCCCACAACAAAACACCAAACGGCCCACTTACTCCGGAGCCCAAAACGGAGACGCCGTGGACTAATCACACCGCCACGGAGAGTGTCATGCCTCTCGTGCCAAGACGACATGCCTGTGGTACCCCCACAGGTGGTTATAGCTCAGGTATACCCTACAGTATATTCTAACAAAATACCATGTCACAACACATGCGACATAATACCAACAAAAGGGGTTCTATATGTACATGTTGAACCAAATCAAATTATGGTCACAAGGTCTCAAAAGAAGTAACAACATGTACCGCTCTACAATTATCAAAAATAAATACTGAACATGATATCCTAATTCAAAGAGTACAATTACGAATCCAATGTGTCAACTCCAAAATGAAACAATTATATGAATTTCACAAGAAACAATTATGTGAAAAAAATAATAGAATTTGAAATTAAAAATCAAACGAATAAATCAAATGTAACAAAAGTATCGCTGAAAGAGTACGGAATCCGTACCTGAATTAAGCAATGTAATACCCAAATTATATTCCAAAAATATTCGTTAAACTCCTTCCGTCCGAACTAATTACACAATTTAACAAACAAAATGTAAATTACCAACTGTAAGTTACATTACTAATTTCAAATTACAAATTTACTTATTCCAAAACTATTTTTATTATTATTATTATTATTAAATATTTGTTACTAATTCAGACTCACATATTATACTGTTAAATAATGTTAACATTTATTCGTGCTTAACAAGGAACAAATCAGAAAACCACATCAAGATTGTATAGGCACATGTGGATTTAATTTAATAGGTGTTGCCTGAACCGTTCCAATCAAGGAGACTCACAGGAATATATATATATATATATATATATATATATATATATATATATATATATATATCAATCAAGATTAATTATGTTGCTATCACATTAATTAATTCAGTACTCTGCCACAAGTCAATAAAGCTACCCACATTAACCAATATATTCAATTTCCAACAACAGTATACAAATTGAATATGTTCCTTTTGACTTTCTTACAATTCATTGACATTCTACATAATAGTTCTAGCCGATTTTAAAAAAAAACAAAGAATAATAACTTACAAGGGATCCTGCCAATTATTAAGTCTGCCGAATTCTCTGCTTTCGTTCTTATGTCGCGACAGCTACTTCTCTTCTCTTTTTTTTCCATAGTCGGTTATTAGATGTACGTGAGATAGATTAGGGTTTAAATATTTACTTATTAATTTATTAACTCTTCTAATTTAAATAGGATTTTAATATTACCCAAATACAAAATAGACCCAATTAGTATAAAAGCCCAAATTAATGTAATCACATACTTATTATAGTTCACACAAATTAAATACAATTTGACCCAACATAAGAAAAGCCCAATTAAAATATGAATTTAAATATTATTTATTTATTTTATTTACTTATTATTATTATTATTATTTTTTTACCGGGTATTACAAGGTAAGTGAGATTGTGTTACACAATATTGAATAATATTTTGCATTTTTTTCTTCTTACATTATTAAGTAAGAGGAAAACCACACGACTACTCTTTGATTCCATCATGGTTAAACAAGATAAAGAAAACAAATACATGTAACACTTGGTAACTGTTCTCACTACAAGAAAAAGGTCTATCAGCGACCAATAATATCAGCGACCGCATATGCGGTCGCTAATATTAGTAATAGCGACCGCCTTCTGCGACCGTAATTATATTCAGTCGCTATTCAATATCAACGACCGCACGTGGTCGCTAAGTGGTCGCTAGCACAATTTTACCTCCAAAAATTTGGCAGAAAATGTTGGTGCGAGGATTCTTTGCGACTACTTGATATCAGCGGCCGCATACGGTCGCTGATAAGTCCATGTCATTAAAATTTAGCGACCGCATGCAGTCGCTACAGGCGGTCGCTGATCAAACTTAATCTAACCATTATAAGTCATTTGCGAAAGACACAGACGAAAGAAAAAGAAAAGGGAGCAGATAGAGAGAAGAGGGAGAAAGGGGGAAAGAGAAGAAGGAGAAGAATTAGCTGCCATTGTCACCGCCGCCGGCCCGCAGCCACCACTGCCATTATCACTGCCGCCCACAGTAACCCTAACTGCAATAATTTTTATAGTTTTCTAAATTTGAAGATTAATGTTTCCACGTGGACCACGTCAGCTTTGGCCCTGGACCATGCTGACTCAGCTTAGCGACCGAATTTGTAATTTCGGTTGCTCATATCAGTCATAGATATGTCGGTCGCTAATTATGGTCACTGATGTGCATCCCAGCGACCAGAATTTGTGCGACAATTATCAGCGACCGCATGCGGTCGCTGATGGATATCTGCGACCGTCTACGGTCGCTGATAGGCGGTCGCTGATAAACCTTTTTCTTGTAGTGTCTGAAATGATATTTTTAAAACTATTTGGTTACCCACAAAAACTAAAATGGTTACCTTTGCATGTATAAAGGTTTGGCTACCAGCTGCACCTTTGTACTGATGTAAGGTAACCGAGATTGTGTTACACAATATTGAATAATATTTGGTTTTTTTACATTAAGTAAGAGGAAAACCACACGACTACTCTTTGGTTCAATCATGGTTTAACAAGATAAAGAAAATAAATACATGTAACACTTGGTAATTGTTCTGAATTATTTTTTGTTACCCACAAAAACTAAAATGGTTATCTTTATATGAATGTTTGACTACAAACTGCACCATATAGAGAATGCACTAATTTTGTAAAATAAAATATTAAAAATGTATTAATTCTTTAAATATTTTCTAGATGCACTTTTGTTGTAATTTTTTTTAAAAAATGTACTGGGAAGTGTAAATTTCCCTTTCTATTAGGGGTAGGCCCATACTTGAGTCCCAAATACGTGAAAAGCCCTAGGGCCCTGTACTTCACGGTACTACTCATTCAATATAATCTTAAGACATGAATGTAATTACAATATTATTACAACATATCAGATCTAATCCCAAGTACGAAGACCTTTATTAAATTATCTCAAATAATATTACAACATTATATAATATTACTATACATCATGTACTTCTATACATTTGAATCTTCTTCCTTTATGCATTCCTTCCTCTTAACACCATCTGACCAATCAGGTCTTTCTGCTTTGGGTGTAAAGGTTTTAGAATTTGAATGGGTGAACATTTAATTTCCCAGCAAGTATTTGTAGTTGAATAAACAATAATCTTAAGAATAGAATAATATTTTTCTATATCTTCAACAATTAAATAATGATTGTTGAAGTAATTTAAACAATCATGAATAAAATTTTCCCTTTATTTTAAACACCTTTCATGAATAACATAATCTTAAATTCTACAACAGTTCAATTCCAAAATATTTCTTCTTTAATTTTGCACATAAGTGCTGATATTGGAATAACATGTTCTTGAATATAATGCTTAACAAGCACATCATTGCACGGGGTGCAATCCTGACCACATCTACTTACATCAACACATTATTGCACGGAGTGCAACTTATACTATCAATTGCCCAATTTATTTGATAAGACATTATTAACTTGTCACAATTCAAGAATTATTATAATTCATATCTCAACAATAAATATACCGATTGGAATATCTCAACAAATTGAGTTAAGCCGAATCAAATGGCAATAACTCTTTTTCATAGCTCATATCATATAATTCGATGAATTTCATATTGCATACGAAATTCTACAATTTAAACACATTTCTTGTACAGAATAATAAATTTGTACAAGGTCATAAAATACTTGCACAATATATAATTTACAAGGTCATAAAATACTTGCACAATATATAATTTTGTGTAAGTTAGCAAACTTCAATTCACACAATTGAATGGGAGTTCAAAAACTTGCCTGGAGTGTTCTTTAATTTATATTCTAAATCTTCCATCAATTGTCCTACACAATTTAATTAACGATAATATACTAATTAGCCACATAATGACTTCATATATTGGTTTACGTTATATTATTACTCATTTTATGTTGTTCGCGTTTTATAAATAAAGTAGCATGATAACCTTTCAAAAATGTCTTTTGACGTCGCGGCTTTTGGGAACACTATGACCCTAATAACGACCTTCTATGATGGTCTATTTTCATTATTATTTATTTTATAATATTAATCTTTTATAAGTTGGAACAGTTTAGAACAATGTCAAAAATGTCGTATGTCGACACGAAACGGCGCGGTGACACGCTCGACATGCACGACGCCACCAAGCATCGCCCAACACTCCTCGACGTGCATCACGTCGCTCAGCATTGCACGACATGGACGTGCACCACGTCCTCGATGTCCCACGACACGCCCCGACATACATCACGTCACTTAGAGTTGCATGGCGTTCAAAAACAACCCACGACATGCACGTGCCCAACCACACGCCTAGTCAGCCCAGCAGCGAGGTCTCGACGTCGAAAGCGAGGCCCGCGCGTGCCCAACGTATTCTGGCGTGCTGTTCGACACCATTTTGACTGTTCTGAACCCCCTCCTTCCAAACCTCATAATTTGGTCGTTATAAGTCTGAATTAGTTCAATCTCGCATCATTTTCTTCCTTGTAACATCTACGGGTTAATTGTTTTCTAAGTCAATATACTTTACGTCATCTTACAAATGGGTTACTAAACTTTTTTTTACAGTCAACTCATTGTACTCGACTTTTCTAACACAAAGTTAAAAAATCTGTTAAATACTTTGACTTTAACGGAAAAAGATAGTTAAGTTGCTGAGTTGTCCAAAAAAAAACTGATGTGACGTCTTTGTGTGACGTGACAGTGATTATGTGGATTTGGAGGAAAACTTTTATGAAGAAAATAAAAAAAATTATTTTAAAGTATAATATAAATTTAAAAAGTGTGCCAAAAAATAAGAAAATAAATAAAAAATTATATTTAATTATTTTTGTAATTAATATCAAATAAAATTTTATTTATAATTAAGCCATTTATAAAATACAAAATCCAAAAATTTGCTAATTAAAATTAAGGGGAATGTGAAATATATTTAGGGGGAAATGAAAGAAAATTATAATAAAATTAGAAAATTTAGCAAAAAATACATGGTAGAAATTAAAAAATAAAAAGAGTTATTTAGTTATTTTTATAATTATTAGAAAATGTTTTTTATATAATTAATAAAAAATAAAATTGAAAATGTTCTTATAATAACAAATATAATTATACGGATCCGGTTACTATAAAGTTTTTTTTGGTATGTTATTCAATTGGCCAATAGAATGCTGATACACAAAGAGCATCGTCTGCGTATCAGCACTCTATTGGCCAATTGACTAACTTATCCAAAAATAAACTTTATGCTAACCATTTCCTAATTATACCATGAACCACCACTCTCTCCAAACACTGGAGCAGGCGGTCACCCACCACGATATCACCATTTTCGCAAATCCCTGCAAAATCTCCTTCTCTTTCACATAATTCCTTCTCGAGTTCACTCTTCCCAATGGCCTAACAAGCACAAAACTCTCTGTCACCAAGAACCCACCCGATTATCTTTAATTCATAGTGCCACAAACGAAAAGCTTGTTGATCGGACAAAAGTTATCCTCCCCGACGATATTATCCGTCCGAACGGAGTAATCCATGGCATCGAGCGGCTACTAATCCCCCAATCTGTCCAGGAAGATTTCAATTCCCGGAGAAGTTTACTAATCCCTAGAGCCGGTCCTGGGTTTTACAAGGCACAGGGCAAAAAATTCCAAGTGTGCCTCTTTTAGAGGTGACAAACAGGCGGACGGACCAGGCTCGGGCCGGGTCCAAAATGACCCGAGTTTTGACGGGTTGAAATTGTGAGGCCCGTGGCCCGGGTCGGGCCGAGCCGCAGACTTCTTCCTTTATTTATTTATTTGCAAAATCTTGCTACACCAAAAATAGTAATAATAATAAATATTAAAAATAATAAAATAATTTATAATAAACAATAATTCTAATTACCTACATTAACTACATATCTCAATCAATTAAAATTCTAATAGTATTATAAATTATTTTTAAAGTATATAATCAAATTAATTTTTTAAAATTAATATAATTTATTTAACTTTTAAAAATATCTAGGATTATTATATATCTACAGATACAAGGATTGTTACAAAATAATTCTATTTGGTACGGATTGTGACTTTTTTGAAGGCGTATTCAACACAAGACACATAATTTACACTATATAACTATATAAAATCACTATATATTAGTACTAGTTTGTTTATATAACTATATAAAATTCACTTTAATATCTTTTTGTTAAAGGTTAATTACTATCTCGAGAGCAGTTTTGCCCCTGCCCTGGCCATATATTAAGTTCAATTGTCGTATTTTTATTTTAAATGCATATTTATGAAATATCATTAATTATGTAAAATAAATTATACAATTAAATAAAAATTTAAATATGAATAATTTTTTTATTTTTTTTATTTTTAATATACATAAAAAGTAAACTAAATTTTTTATCATATTACGGAGGGAATAATAAATATAATATTAAAACTCATAATCAAAAATCAAAATAGGACTTTTGTGTTTTCTTAAGTTGTTAGCATCTATGATATAGAGATGTGTAACATAAACAACTTTTTAATTAAGTATGCCTTATTTTGCAGTTAAATTGTGAATCAAATATTTATTCTCGTCAGTTAATACAAAATATTTTAATTTTTACAGTTAAACCGTGAATCAAATATGAACTGAGAAAGTTGAAGGGTTTTTTTGTGGCTAAGAGTTTATTTTGATTCTCCATATTAATTTATTGATTTATTTTATATTATATTTTATAATTATTTTTTTATTTTTTTTATACACATACATAATTTTTAAAAAAAATTGGGCCCTCCTCAGCTTTGGGCCCTGAGCGATCGCCCTGGTAGACCTGCCCCAGGGCCGGCTCTGCTAATCCCCCAATATTATGGTGGTTTGTTTCAGGATTTGGGTGGTGGTTTTCACGTTAATGGGGGCCGACGGCAACGACGACGGTGGATGAGGGTGCATGGTGGTTCATGGTTAAGAGAGAGAAAGTGCGTGGTGGTGATTGAATTGCCTCAATTATAATTGTCATGTATTATCAAAAAAAATAAAACTAAATAAAAATTGTCTCAATTATAATTTTAATGTCCGAATTTGAAAACATTTTTAATTTTAAAATATTTTTAATTTTATAATTTTCTCAATTATATTTTTTATTAATTATATAAAAAAAATATTTTCTATTAATTACAAGAATAACTAAATATAATCTCCTCAATTATATTTGTTATTAATTATACAAAAAAAACATTTTCTATTAATTTCAAAAATAACTAAATAACTCTTTTTATTTTTTACCATGTATTTTTTGCTAAATTTTCTAATTTTATTATAATTTTCTTTCATTTCCCCCTAAATATATTTCACATTCCCCTTAATTTTAATTAGCATATTTTTGAATTTTGTATTTTATAAATGGCTTAATTACAAATAAAATTTTTTTTATAATAATTACAAAAATAATTAAATATATTTGTTATATATTTTCTTGTTTTTTGGCACACTTTTTAAATTTATATTATACTTTAAATATTTTTTTTCATTTCTTCATAAAAAAATTCTCCAAATCCACATAATCATTGTCACGTCACACAAGGACGCCACATTAGCTTTTTTTGGACAACTTAGCAGTTTAGCTGTCTTTTTCCGTTAAAGTCAAAGTATTTAATGATTTTTTTAACTGTGTTAGAAAATTCGAGTACAGTGAGTTGACTGTAAGAAAAAATATTTAATGACCCATTTGTAAGTTGACGTAAAATACAGTGGCTTACAAAGCATTTAACCCTAACATCTACTAAAAATCCTCGTAGGTGGAATTTTTTTTCAAGTTCATTTTCAGGCCAAAACAGTGGCACAAAAGTCCCAACCCAAAAACATTTTCTACTTTTGACAGTTTTGACTAGCCTCGTTCCAAAGGGCATAACTCCCACCTCCAGAATAGGAAAAAGGTCATTCTTATGTCTACGGACTCCTTTTTTAGTGTACTAAATAATCCCTAGAATAGAAAAAAAAATTCAGCAAGCCAATCGGAACAGAAATCGGTCAAAAAGTCTAGGTTCACACTAGTTATTTTTAGTTTGGACAGTTTTGATGCACTTATTTGGAATGTCATAACTCGTTCGTCCGAACTCGGAATGAGTCTGTTCCGAAGGCATTGGATTCCTTGTACTACGAACTACAAAACCCCTAGAAAAATAAAATTTTCTAGAAGCTTTAACTGCCCGAAAAATTGACTCAAAAGTCGGTACACACACTAGTTTTACAGTTTTTAACTAGCTTTACAAAAAAATCTGGCATGACTTCGTCACACAAACTTTTGCTTCCGTTCCAATTGGGTTATGTTCATAAATCATAATGACATAATAGCAAAATGGCTCCAAAATAGCCACTAACAGTCCACTACTAGTCCATTTTCCATCTTTTATGCATAGGTCCATTTTCTTTGATTTTCTTACATTTTCTTGCACTATTACATGGTTTAATCATATAATCTACATCATATTCCACAACCACCATCAACAAGATCACTTACAAAGTTTTAAAGAGGTGAAAGGAAGTTAGGGTTTCAGCTTACCTCTTGAGGTTTTTTCTTTCTTCTTCTTTTTCTTCTTAGCTAGGTTTGACTTAAGCTTGTTATTCCTTCATCTCTACCTTCTCCTTCTATCTAAGGCTTCTCTCTCTCTAGCTCTCTCTCAACTGACTTAGCAAAATGAAATGAAATGTAATGAAAAGAGATAATAACTTTGTCTAGGATAAGGTTGGGGCATTTAATGTTTAACTTTCTTAGGATCAAAACTTACTAAAAATTGTAACTTTTCATCCTTCTTTGTCCCCCTTTTGTCCCCTTAACTTAGCATGGAAGGAAAGCTTGGTTCCCCCATCTCCTATATCATTGTTCCTCCTTGTTTTTCATCAACTTATCCCATGTGTAAAATTGATTTTAAGTGACACATGCCCCCTTTATTCCTTTAGCCATCCGGATATTCCCCATCTTCTCTTTATCCCTCTTTTGTTGTTTTTATTCACTTATCATCTTATTCTTCCACTACTTTGACCAAATTTTGACTTTCTCTGTAAGACCCCGAATTTTATTAAATGAAAGTATTCAATTTTCTTATAATTATTATTTTATTTAGTAAATGGCTAAATTGATAAAAGTTTAAAGTTAAGGGGGATATGTAAAAATTTTTACAAAATAAGCAAGTTGTCATAAAATATTCGTTGTGTCTAGGAATATTTGTTTGGTCGGAGAATATTCATTTTAAAAGGGAATATTCGTACGACGGTACAATCATTGGTGGACCCCACAACGGAATTACTGTCAGAATGAGAAAACGACAGAAATATCTTTTTATGAAAATAACGACAAAAGTTTTACCGTTAAACTGTTGAACAACCCGGTGGTAAAAGTACAGTAATACTCGTGGTTGAATAGTAGCACACGGTATTGATTATTGATGCTTACGTGAGAAGCCACTCAGTTATACTCAATTATTGCTACAGTAATTGCTGTATAATATCTCTCATATTATTGATTTAATTATTGTCACAGTATCATTTGCATAATATTTATTATTATTAAATCAATAATTGAGACGATAAATTTATTCATATTATTATTTGCAATATTGACGATGTCTAGAAAGTTCTGTCGAAGAGAGGTTTGGTCACCTAATTGCACGTCAATAGGGAGAAATCCTTATCGGAACGTCCCCTCTTTAATTCCTGGGAATGATCTGGTTGTTAAATATTGTGAGTTATAATATTAATGATGAATAAGTTCGTGTTGATTAAAGATGAAATTGATATTTCCATTGTGTTGGGATTATTAGTGTTAGTGGAAATCGACATCTATTCCGATAATAATTGATATTTGGAGGTTATATTGACCAATCGGGTAATTAATTGCTATTATTTCACATGCTTATAACTATTTGTTCACATATATGTACTATTAATTCACATGCATGCACTATTAGGGAAGGTGGTGCAAGATTGATAATTCTTGCATGACTAAATTAAAAATGGAGGTATAGATGAAGGTACTATACTGTAATTATTTTTTTCACATGTATAGAACTATTGATTCACATGATTTTACTATTGATTCACATGATGTATTATTAGGGGAGGTGGTGCAAGTTTGATAATACTTGCAGGACTAAATTAAAAATAAAGGAAAAGATGAAGGTATTATACTGTAAGGTATTATACTTCACTATTCCAGTGTCCAGTCTTCTTCTGAGGTAAGGGGTATTATTTATTTTATATTCTGAAGTGATATTATTTTTCGTATTCGTATGAATATTATTTTCGTTCAATATTCGTAAGGAATATCATCTTCGTTCAATATTCGTAGGAATATTATTTTTGTTCAACAGTCGTAAGGGGTACTATTTATTTCATATCCTGAAGAGATATTATTTTTTATATTCGTATGAATATTATTTTCGTTCAATATTCGTAAGGAATATCATCTTCGTTCAATATTCGTAGGAATATTATTTTCGTTCAACAGTCGTAAGGGGTATTATTTCTTTCGTATTCATGAAGAGAGTTATTTTTTTTCAATACTAGTAAGGGTTGTTACTCCATTCTTTATTATTCTGTTGGAATAACCTGTCTACGCGGACTACCGCATGCATGGTGAAATTCTTCTGTTATTCTATTCTTTATTATTCTATTGGAATAACATGTCTACGCGGACTACCACATGCATGGTGAATGACCATTCGTATTCATTCTTTATTAAATTGTGGAAATGATCTGTCTACGTAGATTATCGCATTGCAGATAAAAATCCATTTGTAGCTTCGTATATTCTATTATACTCGTATGAGATATCATTTCTTTGTACTCATCATGGAATATCGTTTTCTTTTGTATTTTCTTTTTATGAGTACTATTCACGGGTACTATTCACAGGGTACTATTTCTGAAGTACTATTCATGAGATACTATTCACCCGGGTACTATTCACTTATAGTACTATTCATGACAAAAATTGATTTCTTTTCGGTCCAAATCATTTTTGATACAATATCATTCTTGAATTTTACTCCACAAAGCAGTATCATGTTAAAAATTTGGATATTTTTAAACTCTAGATAAATTTAAAGTCTTTAATATTTATCCTTGATTTCGTTTGATTAATGCTTATATCATTGTCATCATCCTTATGCTTATATTGTGATGAAAGTCATCTTTAGCTTACGTACATAGATGGACTGTTGATTGGTATAATTATGACCAGAGATCATTCGGTATAATCATGACCCGTAATGTTACAAATAATGTGGTAAAAGTCCTCATTGGCCCGTAGTGCATTGATGGACAGTTGTTGGTATGATTATGACCAGGGATTATTTGGTATAATCATGACCATTGATGATTACATAAATATCCTTGGCCCGTAGTGCATCGATGATTCGATGATGTGGTTTATTTATTAAGCCGAGTCTCAGCGATAAAGTTGATGAAAACCTTTATAAATCATAGAAGATAGTAGATATCATGTTCTACTTGACTCTTCTAATGGATTACTTATTCCGTTACAGTTGTTGATCTAAAACTTGTTGTCTATTGTATTCTATCAGTTGTTATACTGTTGAAAGCTAAGGATAATTTATCCTGCATTATCTTAGTCATAATATTTCTTACTGGACTAGTTGAGCTCACCCTTTACTTTCACTGTTCTCTTCAGGAAATGAGAATATAGATGGGACTGGTCGAGGAACGGATTGACGGTCCAGATGGTTGTTTTAGTAGTCCTCACTATTATGTGAAATAGTGTGATAATAATTATAATGAGGACTCCATTGAGAGTGGATATTGTCTTGAAGGCAATATTCTTGTTTAAACTCTTAGCTATGTTTTGTCGTATATTACTCGACAATTCTATAATTAAGTTTGTATTTAATTTATGTACCATGTTTTTGACGACTCAAGATGAGTGATGTATACCTATTTTGGGGGCGTCACATTCACAATTGGGCTTGGTTTATTAACAAATTTAGGCTTTACATTGGACTTCCTTTTTAGGTATTCCCCACACTTGGCTTGGGCCACAAATAATTCTATACGTGGGCTCAATTAATTAAATTAATACTTAGGCTAGTAAATTAACTAGCACATTAGCCTAACCCCCTTCTTTTTATTCCTAACCAAGCCATTCAAATTCTAGGCTTAGTTAGCCCATTAAATTTAATTAGTAATTTTATCTTCTAGCTAAAATTTCTAACTTTTTCGGTTACGCTTTCGCAACTCGTTCGTTTAGCCAAAAAATTGATTTTTGATTTTTGAAAATTCAATTTAGCCACCAATCTCCCTTTCCCAAATAAACACTATGTCGTTCTTTGAAAAATTGAAAAAACGAAAAAAATGTTTTCCTAGTGAATAGTGTTTTTACAGCTTTTTCTCAAAATTTATTTTATTAGAGATTTCATCTCTCATTCTTAAATAAAGGCTATGACATAATTCGAAATTTTTGAAAAAGAACGTTTATTATCGTTTTCTGCAATTAATATATTCTAATACGTAAACACAATTTAGGCCATATTATGACTTTTAAACACATAATAATATCCATAAAAATTTTATTTTATTAGATATTCACATTGAAAAACGTAATTACAAGGCTATCCGATTTCTCGGATTGTCACAGGCCAAACCTTGCGTCCTCAATCACTTAATATTTGGTGGACAAGGCAGCAAACAACCTTGGGCCTTTAACCAGATGGTGGACCGGTGGCCCGAGGCCCAGATGGAGAGGAACCTTAAAAGAAACCACGAAAGAACCATATAGGGAACACAATTCACCCCTTTGCCCTAAGGTGGATCCGCCACTGAGTAGACTTGATGAATATGATTCGATATGATATTGCTTGTTTGTAAAATAAATAATACAAACAAAATTGGGTCGAAGGGTCAAATTAGAGAATAATTTTGGAACTTTTGCTGACTTCATAAAATTTTGTGGCAAACTATACATAATTTGGGGGAGAAAAAGAATTAAAGAAAAGTTTAGAAAAAAGACTTAATGTCTTTATATATACTTGTTAAGTGGTTATAAATAATTTTTCTACTTCACTATATGACACTAGGTCAAAAATATGTCATTAATTCTTGGATTAATTACATATCGAACTCCGATGTATACATTTTTTTACTATTCGTACCCTGGCATTTAAATGCTTTCATCTTGATGCCCAAAGTACCGTTAAGTAACCATAACTGACCCTTTTGTAAATTTTGGTCAAAAATTAAAGTGGTCAGAACTGTCATATGTTCCGATTGAGGGGGCATAAGTACGGTTTGACCGTATATTTATACATTTGACCATACAAAATCAACTCAAAAATAATTTGATATTAATCATATACATATAAAATACTCATCATCTTCAAATACCCAACTTTATTTAAAAACTTTTTTCTTTTTCATCTTCTTCCCCATTCGCAATTACTTTACCATCTTTTTGCAAGAAAAAGCCTCCCATAACCAGTCTATGCCTTCTAAACCCCATAATTTTCGATCGCAACACTCTAATGCGTGTCTTAGTCCTTTCCAGTTCTTCTTCTCCTCTCTTTCTTCAGTCACCTTTCGTACCATCAAACTCCACTTCCCCCTTCCCACACTATAAGAAAATGCTCTAACAGCGACCAACAATATCAGCGACCGCACTTCCGGTCGCAGATAATATTATTAACGACCGCTAGTGGCGACCGCCATTGAATATAGTCACTGGTTTTGTTTAGCGACCGATTGTGGTCGCTAAGTGGTCGCTATTTCATTTTTACCGCCTAAAAATTGGCTAGAAATGTTGACGCCCTATTTTTTTGCGACCTCTCACCATCAGTGACCGCATCCGGTCGCTAATACTTCCACATCATTAAATAGTCAGTGACCGTATGCGGTTGCTATTGACGGTCACTGATTCTTTTAATCTATCAATCTTCTCGCTCGACAGTAGCTGAAGCACAAGAGAAAAAAAAAGAGGGAGAAAGAAAAGGGAGAAGAGGGAGAAGGCCACCGCTGCAACCGCCGCCCTCCGCCGCCACCGTTGCTACCGCCGGCCAACGCCTTCAGGTATTGATTTCAATGAAATGCAAGTCTATTTTGAAATGCTTAGTGATACTTGTTGACATTAATTTACGCGATAATCAATCCTTGAATTCTTAAAGTGTTGCTACTTCTCTAGTACAAGGAATATTATTTGAAGTTTGTGAGAACTTAGTAGTAATTTCTGATTCGAAGAAGACACTACAAGAAATCAAATAAAAAATGATGCTAAAATTTGTCACATAAAATTCATTTTTCGTCACTAAAATATTTGGCGACGATTGTTAATCGTCATAGAGACCGTCACCGTATGAGCGTGGTATTAGGTTTATTTGACAATATTTGATGTCGTCACTAAATGTTTTAACTTATGGTGACGATCTACATCATTGTCACTATAATTAATTACTTTTAGTGACGCTAATAGCGTCACTATTTGAATGAAACTTTCATCACTCTATATTATGTTTCGTCATCAAAACTTGGTGCATTAAATGACAAAAATCATTTTTCGTCATTAAATGATATTATTTTAGTGACAAAAATATGTTACTCTATTTAAATCATTTAATATTAATGACGACAATATTGTCATATTTATGATTATTCTTTCGTCATGTTTTTGTGTTTATTGTCATCAAAAATAAAAAAAATGACGACAAAACAATTCGTCACTTAATAATATATTTAACATGACAATTATGTCAGTCATTTCATATTTTAAATAATATTACAAAATAATTTGTCATCAAAAAGTTACTTTCTGGAACACATTTTTCAATGTCACTAATTGAATGCTTGTAGTGACGATACATCTCGTCACGGAAAGAGTTATTAATAGTGACAAAATTATTTTTTGTGACTAAATGAAAAACTAAATATAAAATTATAGATATAAAAATAAGAAAAAAGATTACACTAATAATATTTAACCAAAATGATTGTAATGATAAAAAACACCAATAATAGAATAACTAAATTTCTATTCTCCATCATATTTAACCAAAATAGGAAAATTAGAATCCAAAGTATCATCCATTCTACCTAACATCAATAATTTATCAAGTATAACATTCTAAACAAAATATCCAACTTTTTAAATATGACCATAATGAAAGTTCAGAAGTTTTAAACGTCGACAAGCTGATTAAGAATTATTTTTGGCTATTTATGTCCTTGGGCTAGTGCTGCCTTAATCAACCATAGGAATTCTCAATTGTTTGCCAACTTGTTCTGAATTCTTGAGTTATATAGTTCTGTCTCCTGTACTTGTCTTCATAATTGTTCCTATAACAAAAAAACATGAAATACTGATAAATAACCACAAAACATTAAACCCTTAAAGAAACTATTTAGAAGCGAAACCCAAAGAGGGAAGAGAGGTTCAAAAATTTCTAAAGATTCAAAGATTGATCTAACAGATATTTTCAACTTTTCTTTCATCTTACATTAATATTTTTCAAAGTTGTAAGCATGAATCATTTATATTTTCCAACATCTTTACTGCCAGTTTACAATCTATTGAAAGAACTAACATGATTCAGAAAAATTAAAGACAATAAAATGCCAGTATCCCCAAGTGTCTTTCAGTTGTAAACATAATGGCAGGAAAAATGAGAAAACAAGAATCACCAAATTCAAGGAATTATCATAGTACTACTACGGTACTACAAAAAATGCATCTCAACAGTATCATTCCATAACACTCCAAAAATAATTGCCATGAATGTGACTAGAACTCCTAAAATGATGTTAGAGAACTGTAACATCCCTTTTCCGAAATAGAAAGAGAGGTTATGTGACGCCCCC
Organism: Panax japonicus; assembly: GCA_020205505.1. Taxonomy (NCBI): domain Eukaryota; kingdom Viridiplantae; phylum Streptophyta; class Magnoliopsida; order Apiales; family Araliaceae; genus Panax; species Panax japonicus. The sequence continues at coordinate 5,461,893 of CM035099.1, forward strand.
AAAATTAGGTATACATCACCCATCTTCAGTCGCCAGATACATGGTACAGAATTCAAATACAACTTACTAATACAACTGTCGTGTACAATACGTCAAAACATAACTGTGAGTTTGAATACAATTATTGTCTACTAGAGATCATACAAACTCAAAAGGAGTCCTCATTACAATTATTGTCACACTATTTAACAGAATAGTGAGGACTACTAATACTATTCTCTGGTCCATCACTCCGCTCCCCGACTCGTCCCAGCTATATTCTCATTTCCTGAAGAGAACAGTGAAAGAAAGGGTGAGCTCAACTAGCCCAGTAAGAAATATTATGACTAAGATAATGCAGAATAAATTATCATTAGCCTTCAACAGTGTTAAACTGATAAAATACAATAACCATCAAGTTTAACTGCAGCGGAACCAGCAATCCATTAAAAGAGTCAAGTAGAAAATAAAAACTACTATCTTTTATGATTTAAAAGGTTTTTCATCATCGTTATAGCTGAGACTCAGCTTAATAAATATTCCACATCATCGAATCACCCCCGCACTACGGCCAAGGATATTCTTTAGTATCACGACCACAATTATTCATGCACTACGGCCAAGAATATTTGTGTATTCATTAGTGGTCATGATCATGCCAACAGCTGTCCATCAATGCACTACGGGCCAATGAGGATTTTTAATTTTTACATCACTTGTAATATTACGGTCATGATTACACCGAATAATCCCTGGTCATAATCATACCAAGTCCATCTATGCACTACAGGCCACAGATGACTTTCAACAAAATATAAACATGAGGATGATGACAATGATATAAGAATTCAATAAAACAAGAATTATTTTATCCAGAAATTATTAACGTCCAAATTGTCAACATGATACTGCTTTGTACAGTAAAATTCAAGAATGATCAGAAGAAGATTTCCATGAAAGGATACTGGATGAAACGCAAATATCAAGGATATTCCACTAATTTCATGGAGTATAGAAGTCAAAGTTTTTACCAACTGAGTATAATAAAGAATGAGATAACAAAAGAAATCACCATGCATGCGATAGACCGCACAAGCAGGTTATTCCAACAGAATAATAAATAACGGAACCAGGTCCGGCGTAAAACGCACAGACAGGATATTCCAACAGAATAATAAAGAATGGAACCAGGTCCGGTGTAAAACACACAGACAGGATATTCCAACAAAATAATAAAGAATGGAACCAGGTCCGGTGTAAAACACACAGACAGGATATTCCAACAGAATAATAATGAATGGAATAACATAAGTTCTCTTCAAGAAGAAAGAATAACACCCTTTACTTTATTTAGGAGATTGAATACTGCAGTAGTGTAGTAACCGAATACTCTTCTTCTTTCTCTCTTATTCTCTCTATACTTTCTCTCTCTATAGCTTGAGCGAATTCGTGAAAAATAATGAAGCCCTAGGCCTCTATTTATAGAAGATTTATTACTATTTACGAAAGTATTTACTATTTACGAAGGTAATTACTATTGACGAAGGTAATTACTATTTACGAAGGTAGTTACTATTTATGAAGGTAATTACTATTTACGAATGTAATTACTATTTACGAAGGTAATTACTATTTATGAAAAAGACTCTTAGATGATGACATATGGCCCCCCATAAATAATTAAACTTACCACAAACATCTAATAATAGACTCTTTATATACATCAAGGATTGAATAAAAATTACCAGAAATTATTTTATTTTTAATCAACACATATTTAATCTTTCAATAATTATTAATCATTTATAACTTGTCGTCTCAATTATTGTTTAAATAATATAACATATTATACAGATGATACTGTGACAATAATTGAATCAATAATATAAGAGATATGATGCAGCAATTACTGTAGCAATAATTGAGTATAGCTGAGTGACTTCTCACGTAAGCATCAATAATCAATATTGTGTGCTACTGTGCAACAACGCGTATTACTGTACTTTTACTACCGAGTAGTTCAACAGTTTTAACGGTAACACCTCCGCCGTTATTTTATAGAAAGATAATTTTGTCGTTTTCTAACTACGACAATACTTTCGTTGTGGGGTCCACCAATGATTGTGTCGTCGTACGAATATTCCCCGACAAAAAGAATATTTTATAACAACTTGCGTACTTTGCAAAATTTATAAATATTACCCACAACTATAACATTATATCAAATTTATTCCATAATATTCAAAAATAATAATTATGAAAATTCATCTTTATTTATAAAAACTGGGGTCTTACAGGTTACACAAAACTCAACAAAACTAATATATATATAACAAGGCTCTAAATCACAAAATAATAATCTCATAACTATTTAATGTCATAAGACAAACCATAATAAATGTCACTGGCTCAAACCACAATATGAACTAATTATTATAACTCTAAATAGATCAATCTATCATAGCCTAACAAAATATAAATAAACCATTGGATAGAAGGGAGCTCTCGTCACACTTGCCCTTGATCCCCCTGATTACCTGCTGGAAGAAAAACACAGCATGAGCCAAATGCCCAGTACAAATATAGAATAAAAGAATAATGAAACGAAATAACTAACACAATTAATTGAACTGAACTGTAACGAACAAAACCAACACAACGAAATGATAGGCTGAATCAAATGGCTGGATGTTTTTTCATACCGAGCTCAAAATATATAGTAATATACCTTGTCACACAGGCAAGTCAAATAATGCCACACAGGCAATCACACATCGGACTGCGCAATCCAGATGCGTGCAAAATCAGAAGGCGTGTTAGGCCCAAACATCACCACTCCGCAGAACAGAATAGAACAGAAAACTAGGGTCGACCCATATGCCTCCCACAACAAAACACCAAATGGCCAACTCCCACCGGAGCACAAAATGGAGACGCTGTGGACTGATCACACCACCACGGAAGGTGTCATGCCTCGGTGCCAAGAGGACATGCATGTGGTACCCCCACAGGTGGTTATAGCTCAGGTATACCTTACGGTATTCTAACAAAATATAATGTCACAACACATGCGACACAACAAAAGGGTTCTAACATGTACATGTTAAACTGAAACGAGATATCAACACAAAGTCTCCAAAAATATTAACATGCACATTACTACAAATATCAAAATAAATTTAGACATGTTGCACTAGTCTACAGAGTACAAATATGAGTTCCAACTATGAACGCCAAACGAAATTATCACAATGAATTTGACAAGAATATAATCATAAGAGGTAATACTAATTTTCAAAACGCATAACGAAACGAACAAATTAAAAAACAAAAGAGTCTCGCTGAAAGAGTACGGAATCCGTACCTGGATTAAGCAATGTAATACCCAAAATATATTCCAAAAACTCGTTTAGACTCTCTCCGTTCAATCTAAATAATTTAATAAAATTTTATTACTATTCAATCATTAATAACATAATACTATTAAATTTATTATTAAGAACTTTTATACTTATGTCGGTAAAATTAACTAATTAATTCAAATTAATTACATAACTTTAATTTAATTTACAATTTCCGTTTATACAATTCATGGCTAAAACTAATTAAAATATAATATCTATATAACTTAATAGTCATGCTCTGCAGGTTGGTACATATATTGATATAAACAATCCTAATATATCTATGTATATAATAACATAATAATTGCAGCAACATGATTACCTTCCTGTTCCGTTTTTTTTCGTGCATTAATGTTACTGGATTCATGCATATATTATTTTAATATTCATTATTATTCAATTAATATCCACCTTATCCAATTCACATGATACTCAACAATAAGTCAATTACTATCAACTGTGTACAAGCCTTATACAAATACAACAGACTTTTACATGATGATTTCACAATGATTATAGTACTACACTATTAATTCAATAACCTGCAGGCAGAGACTCGCATGGATTCAATTCTTCCTATTGATTCTTGTACGGCCGCTGCTCGTCTTCTTCTTTTGTTCTGCTACCGCCTCCTTTCTTTTTCCCCAGTCAGGCAATTACCCATCAAAGTAATGCCAAGTAAAATTAGGTTTTACTTATTAATTAATATATTTTATTAACTCTATAAATTTTTAATAGGATTTTAAATTATACAATTATAAATTAGATCCACTTAGTTTAAAGCCCAATTTTACCAATTTAATTTTATCCATCACTTACTAATATGTATTAGCCCACATAAATTAAATAACTAGTTTGACCCAAAAAATGACAAAGTCCAATTAATATGTTTTAAAACAAAATAATTTTTTTTTATATTATTTGTAAGTATGTCAATTCAGAACATCTTTATAAAATCATTTATTTGTTATTAGAGCAAAACATAGGCACAACAAGATTAGTTATACCAGTCCAAATATTTGCATAAATAAGAGAAGCCTATTCACGACGCCCAATAGAACTAATCTATTATACCAAATATATTTGGACCTAGTGTTTGAATAGGTACTAAAAGCATATCTAACATATAACATACAACTCTCTCTCCTGAAAAGTGACCTTCGGTGCATGACCTGAAAACAGATCTTTTTAACTTCTCTGGTGAAAAATAAACCACTAACATGCAAAGAAGAATTACATCAACAGATGATAGTGTAGATGAATTTTTTGATGCAAGTGAAGGATGGAACTATAAAAACAACAAATTTATCAGAGTTGTTCCCTTTTTCTCGTCTGCATAAGCTATTAAGTTTATCTTTCAAAACCTAAAATGCCCTGTTAAAATTTAGTTTAGCATTCCAGGCTTACTTGATTTCTAACCCAACTTCATCATCAAACACTAAACTAGAAAGTTGTGGTAGACCTACGTAGTTTAAACAACATATATAAGAAAATCAAGCCAGTAACCTGCAATGTTTTAATCAGTTTACCTAGCACAATTTCCACTATGTGGCGGCTCTTGGCTGTTTCATCCCAGAATTGACGGAATCTTGCAGTCTGCAAATGAAGTACGCTTAAATATTACACCACTAAAGGCAATATTTTGGCTGACCAACGAATACAGTAAAGACCTACCTCCAAATAGTGTGAGAGCACAATTAGAGTCTTAAACTAATCCTCCATTTGCTGATAAATACAAAGAAAAAAACAAAAATGTTTCGACAAAAAATAAAAATAAAACTCAATAACAAATGGACTCTCAACAACGTTGATATTCATAGGAATGTATATTTTAAAAGATGATGATATTAAATCACAAATTGCATATTACTTTTACTTATATCAACTCAACTCAATAGTGCCTTTTATCCCAAACAAGTTGAGGGGTAGACATTTTTACTTTTATAAGAATCTAAATATATCCTTGACAGCCTTTACACCTTTTACATATCTCTAGCAAGGTTCAAATCATCTACAACTCATTTTGGAAGATGGCTCGAAACTCTTTTTTTAAACATGAACTTGAACGCACTGCTATGCCCTGCTTCTTTGTCTTTTCTGGAGGTTGCAAATCTACCATAATGCAGATTGTGTCATCTCAAAATCCTTTGAATATGGAAGCAAATTATTGAAACAAAATATTTATAAACTAAGAAAAAAGAATTGATCAGAGAAACAAAATTATTTGACAAGAGGCAAGCATCATATACTTTTAACTATTTGTGAAGCTGCAGCATCCGGTGGCATTCCACGACTACGCTATTCTGGAGCCACGTAACTGCAAATGACATAAATAATGATGTTTGATTACTGAAACACAATGATTATCCCATCAAATAATGATATTAAAAACGAAGACCAAGGCACAAATGTGATATAAAGGGAATCACAAACATTACCCAAACGTTCCCATTACTCTGGTAGTTATGTGACTTTCTCCTGAATCCAAGAGCTTGGCCAATCCAAAGTCAGAAACTTTGGAATTGAATTCGTGATCAATCAGAATATTGCTAGATTTTATGTCTCGGTGAACAACTTTTGGTTCAATAGCTTCATGCAAGTAGGCAAGCCTGCAAACCATCATTATAAGATATATATGTACGCAACACACACAAACTTTATGGTATCCGACATAAGAAGACAACGACATCGCCTAGGGATGTCCACCGAGAGCTTTCAAATCATTTTCTGTTTGGACAGTTTGTAGTTAAATAAGGAAAATGCTTGTTCCCCGAAAATTGAAGAACTTTGTCATTGTATAGCACTACAATTTGTTCTTATTGTCAGTAAGGAGTCTTACAGGTTGTAAGAAAATTAATTGGATGGAAACTCCATATGCTCTAAATTAAGTAAGACTTGCTAATGTAATCTAGGGGAAAAAAGAAAATTAGGTTGGGTAATATGAAAAAAAATCTGTCTTAACAAAAGCCTACCACAAATAAAACTGGATTTATAAACAACTTATATTTGTCGTTTTCTTCATCCAATCGCTTTCCGTTATGGGGCCCACAAAAGACTGCGCCGTCGTATGAATATTCTCCGACAGCAATAATATTCCACGACCAAACGAATATTCCCCGACAACAATGAATATTTTATAACCACCTGCTTATTTAAAATATTTGCGCATTTTACTCATAACTAACCACATTAATCAAATCAACCCTTACTATTTCAAAATAATAAATAGAAGAAATTAAATTTCATTTATTAATAATTTGGGGTCTTACACCCTAGTTGTGGTCCCTTGGTTGAACGTACTCGTTATCTCACTCTAATAATTGAGCCTTATTGACAATATTTGAATATAGAAAAAAATTATGAGAAATGAGATATTGACGTATGTCGGGTTTCAAACCTCTCAGAAACATCTGCGTCATACGTTACTCATTCTCCACCAAATGAGGTGCAAACCTGGATAACTCCGCGAACTTCGTCTCGTACTGGGACACCGTCATATTGTTCTGTTCCAATCTAATAAACTCCACCTCCTTCATATGACGAATACTTTCAGGAAAGTACTTGTCATTGAACAATTTCTGAAATATCTCCCAAGACATGCTGAGTGCGACTGGATGGGTACGCTTCACAAATTCTCACCAGTAATCTGCTTCATTACGGAACATAAAAGTAGTAAATGGAACCTTTTGTTCCTCCGTGCATCCCAAGACATCAAATATCTTGGTAATTTGCTTGACCCATGTCTCCGCCTTAATCAGATCCGATTTTCCCCAGAATTCTGGTGGTCCCAACTCTTTGAACTGCTTGGCTGTGACAAACCGTGCGTTGCTATCATTTTCACCTGTATTTTGTACACGAGTCTCCCTCGTCTGATTTTGCATGAACTGCAAAAAGCTTCTAAATATCTCGTCGTTCATCGTCTGATCAGTGGTATTGTTTATAGCAGGAACATTGCCATCTTGTTGCACGTTTTCTTGATTGTTGACTAAAGGTGTTTCCACGATCTCATTCACTCTATCGTTAATATTTTCAGCTGCCATTTATAAATATTGTCACAAAACAAGGGTTGATTAAAGAAATTGACATACAACATAATAACCTTATACTCTAACCAACCAACAAATAAGCTTAGGTAAGACATACTAGCGAATGATTTACTCGTCTCTCCCCTCCTAGTTCTATTCTCCGATCTCCGCCAGAGACCATATCTCTAAGCTCTGATACCAACTATGACGCCCCCAAAATAGGTATACAACACCCATTCTGAGTCGCCAAATACATGGTACAAAAACAACTACAACTTTATTAATACAATTATTGTGCAAAATACGACAACACATAAACTGCGAGTTTAAATACAAATATTATCATCTAGACAATATCCACACTCAAATAGGTCCTCATTAAAATTATTAATACTTCATTTTATAAAAATAGTGAGGACTACTAAAATAACTTTTTAGAACCATCATTCCATACCCCGACTAGTACTCGCTACATTCTCGCCTTCTGAGAAGAAAAATAGAACAAAAAGGAAAAGTGTGAGCTCAAAAAGCCCACTAAAGAATGTTAGATCCCAGAGGGCACAATAGATCTAGAAGGGGGGTTGAATAGATCCTTTTCTTTTAAAATACTTTTCTGGTTTATGATGTATTGTTCATATTAGATTATATGACAAACATAGAATCTTTTCAAGCACAGCGGAATAAGTAAGAGATTCCCCTCCTTCATTGATATATACATAATCATACAAACATTGTTCATTGGGTTAGTTTAGTTGTAAGCAGTTAAAACATACATAGCAGTTATAGCAGTTATAGACATAATGTAAATGACATAAAGTAAAAGACACAAGGGGTTTGTGGTTCAGAGACTCAAGCTCCTAATCCACTCTTCTGCTTTCAACTAGCAGGATTTCCACTAAGGAAGGGCAGCACCCTGAATCTCTACGATTCCTTCAAGGCCAGCAACCTTGGGACTTCAGTTCACTAAGAACTCTTCAAGGCCAGCAGCCTTGGGACTTCTCTAGTTCCCTAGGAACTCTTCAAGTCCAGCAGGCTTGGAACTTTGTTTAGTCCCTCTGGACAAGGACCCTTTGGCCCTGCTTTGTTTAGTCCCTCCGGACAAGGACCCCTCAGGCCCTGGCTTCTTTTAGTTGTTGTTGTTGTTGTTGGAGTCGGTGCTGAGCTGCTAAGATGTCTTCATGCTCTGAACATATTCTATCTTTAGCAGCTTCGGCTTGATCATCCTTGAAGAGCAGTTGAGTGTTGCATGATGCTCAGCTTCTTAGGTTGCTCAACTACTCCGGATGACCCCTTGATGAACTGCCTTGAAGATCATTCTCCTTGGTACTTGATGGCTGCACATGAGAGGCTTCTAGGATGACTGAAAGCTCTTCTGCAAGGTACCTAGAAGATTTCTCAAACTTGACACCAAGATGGCTTTTGTGATCTCCCTTCTTGCTACTCGATGCCTTCTCATGATGGGCTTGCTAAGATGACTGTAAGCTCTTCTCTATTGTACTTAGAGTCTTCCCATGATGGACATCCAGATGGCATGATGCTCTTCTTTCTCTCGGCAGTTCAGAACACTCTTCATGTAGTAGAACTCTCACTTCTACATAGTAGAACTCACACTTCTACTTCTTGTTTGATCTGACTTTTGAGTGTTCTTGGTGGATCGTAGAGTGAGTCTCTGGACTCATTATTACTTGATTCGATCAGTCCACCTTCTCTCCAAAACTTAACTATTTTTGCCACCTTGGGACTTTGAAGCTCTTCTACATTTATACATCTTCCCAATCCTTCCGTTGGAAAGTAGCCATTGGAAGCTATTCAAATGTCTTCACAGATCTCAAGTTGCTTGATGTAGACCGCTTGATGTGACATGACATACTTTTTCTGACTCTGCAGTCTACTTTTTCACCTACCCTGTTAGATGTATCACTTTACTGTCCTGGGCAGGTCGAAGACTTTATTTCTTCTGATTTCTTGATCAGAAGTTGTCCTTTTGCATCGATGCTTTCAATAAGCACTTGTCCGAATTACCCTTCACATTGAACCGTTGCCAATGCCTCAATCTTCAGGTATCCGAGCTCTACGATTCTGATGCACGTCTTCAGGGACCTGATCGTAGTGTCTTGTTGACTGGTGGAGACAACACTACGATCTAGAAGAGTGTTGATTGGATCTTCAATGTAGAACACCTCTTCCTTGTATTGTGCAGTGCTTCAATACTTCTGTTTGCTTCGACTGTTCTCAGATACTGATGGCTTAATTCCTTGCTTTGGTTCCCTTCTGAATATCAAGACACTTCAGATTTGTGGCGCGTCCAGCTTGCTTTCTCCGGGTGATCTTCCACTCACTTATCATCAATGAACTGACCCTGCACTTAATCACTTTAGCCTTGCTTTTCAGAAGCTGACCAGTATCTCGGTTCAACTTCCATCAGTTCTTTCTTTGTCTGACAAAACACTACGATCCTGGTTGCTTCCAAGATCGTTGTCTTCTGTTTTCTTGATAGCAACTGCATTAGTTGACTTTTCCTTAGTCAACTGCTGAAGTCTTCTTGGAATCATCTTGTGGAAGACTTCATCACGAACGGCCTTTCAACTCAATCTTGATGCTAATTAGTTTGGTGCTTACTTCTTCTTCTAGCCTGCATGCCATTCGTTGAGTGCTCTCTGGTTCCCTTACTGTGGATTACATCTTTGCAGTGCCAACCAGAGGCTTCGTACCTTTGGATATTCTGGGAGTGCTCATTCGTTGAGAACCGTATCTGCTCTACGATTCTGACTTAGCATTGTGAGCATTACTGTTGGAGTCGTAGTTCTGCACTCTACGATTCAGCTTCGGCTGTGCAGACACTACGATCCCAAAGATCAGATCTTGACACTCTATGATTTCTGCACTCTGCGATTCAGCTTCGGCTGTGCAGACTCTATGTTTCCGAGATCACACTATGATCTTTGACTCTGCACACTACGATCATAGAGTTAGCTTGGTGAACGTTGAGTCCACTCTACGATCGCTGACTTGAGCTTGTTTTCATCTGATCTTGTCCGACTACGATCTCTGCATTTGTTCATTGGACTCTACGATCGCAGAGTGTGGTCTACGATCCTTGTCTTTGACTTCGGCATCGCTAGACTCTACGACTCTGAGCGTAGAGTGCATTTCATACTTAGCTTCGGCAGATTGTTGTTCGGCTTATAGGCAGGCTGTCTCTACGATTCAGAACATGACTTCCTCAGTACACTACGATCTCAAGGAGGCTCTTCTCGACACACTACGATCCTTCTTCGTTTCCCCTGGAAGTCTACGAACTCTGAGATCTCACTATCTTGCATACTCCTATTCTGCCTCGATAGCTCCCGAGTTTACTCTGACTCTCCTGGCAGACTACGACTTCTGGTGCAGTGCTCGACGATCAGACAAGCCTATCTATTACATCATAAGATCAACCTAACAAGTTTGATCTTTCTATATTTATAGTCCTTGTACATCATTTCTTTTTAAGGACTTTACAAAGCCGTTTTGCTTATGTAGGATCAACCTAACATTTTTGATCAATTCATTCTAAGTCCTTGTACATATATTTCTATTATCTATCAAAGGACTTAACAGCTTTTCTTCATGCAAACATACTTGCATATTCATTCATATATATATCATAATCAAATCATATATAAATAGGAATACCATTCACATGTTTATTCCTGACAAAGAATATTATGACTAAGATAATATAGAACAAATTATCATTAATCCTCAACAGGGAAAAATCTGATAGAATATAATAAACAACAAGTTTCAGATCAATATTCGCAGCGAAAATAACAATTCATTTGAAGAGTTACGTAGAGAATGAAATCTACTTTCTTCTATGAATTTAAAAGTTTATCATCAGTATTTTATCCCTGTAACATCAATTAATTTACATCTTGCATGAATCAAATATTCATCTTTGCACTACAGTCCAAAGATATTCATCAGTTGGTCATGTTCATCTTTGCACTACGGGCCAAAGATATTCATCAGAAAATCATTCATCTTTACACTACAGGCCAAAGATATTCAGTTATATCATCATTTAGGACTAAGGATGGTGAAAAATATTTTGAAGAAAAAGAATCCTGTGAGACAAAAGAACAAATATTAGGGATTTGTACTTTGGTTTATCCATGTTCAAAAATACCCCATAATATACTATTATGAAGCAAAATTCAAGAGTAATAATCAAAACATGGATACAATCAAAGATAGTAACAAAAATAGACATCTTGGACAAAGAAGAGAATTTTTTTGTGAATAGTGTCGTATTCGTGAATAGTGCCGTATAAATAAATAGTACCGTATACGTGAATAGTAACCCCGACACAAAAAGGTAGAAATTCTAGAATAAAATTCATATCAATATTTCGGCATAATGATATTAGAAGAAATAATATCTTTTAAAAAAATAACATTCCTTACCTCAAAAGAATAGTACTTCTGGCTGGAATATTAGATATAACGCTGAAGGGAACTTGCACCGTAGAGCAACACTCAAAGTATCAAAATACTCACAAGAATACGCTCGATAATATAGAGAGGAAAAACTTCAAATTCTGGTGTGATTTTCAATTCTAACTTAAGCACCCTATTTATAGAAAATTGCTTAGAACACCAAAGCAGAAAATTTAATAAAATATTAATATATATTAAAATTTTCCTACGCCCACTTAGACTTCTTAATTCAGCGTGTTTACCACTCATGTGGGGACCACCAAAATGAAAAAAAAAATGTTTTCTTTAAAAAAATATTTAAAACTTCAAAAATCAATTATTCCGGAACATCAATAATTCATAATAAATAGACCTTTTATCAGAAAAATTCAAATCTTTTATCCATTCCATAGGAAATTCAATTTTCTACAACTTTGTCAGTTTAAGTTTTTCCAAATTTCAAGCAGAACTTGACCGAAATCCACATACGGACAATTTTACGGGCTATAATTAAATTTTAGTCAAGAAATGGGGCCCACGAACATGTTTAACATGTTTTAAACATTTTTTGTAACAAAAATATTCTTCCTCCTCATTTATTCATATATCACACATTCATTATAAAATATCACCATATTGAGTCAATAAAATACTGTATAGTGACAATTATTGAAACAACAATAATATAAAATATCAACGTAGCAATTATTGAATCAATAAAATAAAATATTGAACAGTAATTACTGTAACAATTATTGAGTAGTGCCTTCTTACGTAAGAATCAATAATTAATGCAATACCACGTGCTACTGTGTTTAAATCACCGGGTATTCCAACAATGTTAACGATAACAACTACGCCGTTATTTATAAAAATTTATACTTGTCATTTTCTCCATCCAATCACTTTCCCTTATGGGGCTCACACAAGGCTGCGCCGTCGTACGAATATTCCCCGACAGTAAGAATATTCCACGACCAAATGAATATTCCTCGATAACAATGAATATTTTATAACCACTTGCTCATTTAAAATATTTGCGCATTTTACGCATAACTAACCATATTAATCAAATCAACCCTTACTATTTTAAAATAATAAATAAAGAAATTCAATTTCATTTATAATAAGTTGGGGTCTTACATGGTTGGTCGTCTTCGGCTTCATCCTCAGCTTCATCTTCAGAAGAGTCGAGGATAGAGACGTCCAGTTTGGCAACAGTGACCTTTTATTTATCTTTGCTTCGGGTAGTTTGGCAGTTTCGTACCCTTCGTCTTGTCAGATCTGAAGACGGAGCTCTTCGGTTAAACGAGGTCACAACGCTTTGTATTCCTTGAATTCTTTCTCCAAGGAGACGTACACAAGTTTGGAAGTTTTTCTCCTCTTTTTTGGCCAAGTCCCGGATCTGGCGTTGGAGGGTTTGGTTATTTTGCTGTAGCTCTTAATTTTCCCTCTAAACTATCTCATAGTTCTTGAGGTATGTCCTTTGGTGGGCTTCCATTTCTGTGGATTCTTCCTTTAACTTGGCGATATCGGCTTGGAGGCATTCGTAGTAGAATTCTGTGTTGCAATGAAGACTTTTTATCTTTTGTAAGGTCAGTATTCAGTAGTTCGTCTTCCCTTTGGGTGGCTTTTTCTTCTTCTTCTATTTCTGTCCATCGACGGATGAGGCTTCCAGAGATGGCGACGACCTATAAATAATATTGTTGGGTAAAGAGATAAACAAATGGAATAGAGGATATATGTGATGTAGTTCATAAGGTCTTACTCTTCCTTGATGCTTTATTTCGGCGAAGACGAGTTCAGTGATGGATATGTCGTTGAAGTGAGGCTCATCGGCGGGAAGAATGAAATGCTCAAAAAGTTCAAGGGGATATTCTTCTGTGGCGTCCATCCAAAGGGTTGGGGAAGATCTAATTTCTTGGGTTCGACCCCGAGAAGATTTTTTAGGAGGAGAAAGAGCGCGTTGAGAAGATTGTTCGAGAGACTTTTCGGAGTTAGCTTATTTGGGTGGTGGTTCAAAGGAGGAGTCTACAGACTCTTTTCATTTTTGGCTTTGAATTTGAGTTGGTTCGGATGTATTGGTGGGGGTGACTTCAGTGGAATGGATGTTTTCTGTATGGGAAGTAAGGTGTTCGGAAGTGGGGACTTTGAGTGGTTTAGAAGTTAGAGGAATAATCTTGGTACGCCTTTTCTTAACCTGAAGGATTTTTATCCTTTTAGATTTTGGCATATCCAAGATGCTTTCTTTAAAGAGGGAGTTGGGATTGTTTTGGGATTCAGTACCTTAGCCTTGGATTTTGTTTTGGTTCGGGAGGAGGATGACTCTTCGGATATGACTTCCAATAGAGTAGTTTCAGTTATTAGTGAAATATTGGATTTTTGGGAGGTTTATCCAACAATGAATTCTTTGAGTTCTTTCCTTTCGGCAGATGTTGTCTTAATTAAGGATATTGTATGCAAAGAGTGGGTCAGTTTGGTAATTGACATTTAAATAATATGATTCTATTAAAGAGGAAAACAAGAACTTCGGAACTTACATTTATGCTCGAAGAGCCAAGCGGGTTTGGTGAGGAGATTGAAATCACATTCCTTTATCGCCAGTTTCTCGATCAGTTTCACTAATTCAAGGACTTAGTGGGGGGATTCTCTAATGTTGACATTAGGGCAGCCGTAGGAAGCCCAATCTGGAATCTTGTAGGTCTCTGGTCCTTTGATGAAGAACCAGTTCTTGTACCATCTTTTGTTGCTTGAAGGGGAATTCATTATGGAAAGCTTCTTGATTTTTTGGGTTGGTTTTGGTGGTTGTCTGCCCAAAGTTTTGAAGTCGCTTTCTCGGGATTTATTCATTTGGAATAAGGCGAGGAAGAAATTAATGGTGGGAGGAACGCATGCTTCATGGAAGAAGGCGAGGAAGGTGACATTGTTGATATAAGTGTTTTGCACCAGTTGGGCGAAGCTGATGCCAATAAACCCTAGTAGAGTAATAATAAAGGCATGTAGAGGTAACCGAACCCCTTTCTCTAGATGGGTAATGAAACAACCCGGGTCAGATCCCGAGTCCGGAACAAATCTTGGGTCAAATCCCAAGTCCGAATCGAATCAAATCCATCCAAATAAGGCCTCAAACCACTGGCCCAATAGTATCTTCCACTGGCCCAATAGTATCTTCATGGGTCATCTAGCCCACCACAGGCTCCCAAAAGGTCATGACTTGAAGGTACTATTGGTAGTTACTTAATTCCTTATATACAGACAAATTTTCGGCTGGCTTCGTGTCCCCACCTCCGGACCTTCATCTCTCCATTGTGGGATAATACCACCAGCCTTCGTGTCCCCACCTCCGACAACCCGATCGGATGACCCGACCCGAGCTTTCGAGAGTCGGCTCTGATACCAACTCTGTAACACCCCCTTTCCCAAAAGGGAAAAGGGATGTCACGCATAAACATAATAATTACAAATCTCTAATAAACCTCAAAATATCTCCAATAAAATTTAATACCAAATGTCACATACTCCAATTTAAATAGAATGAGCTCCACATTTACTGTGACGCCCCCAAAATTAGGTATACATCACCCATCTTGAGTCGCCAGATACATGGTACAGAATTCAAATACAACTTACTAATACAACTGTCGTGTATAATACGACAAAACATAACTGTGAGTTTGAATACAATTATTGTCTACTAGAGAGCATACAAACTCAAAAGGTGTCCTCAATACAATTATTGTCACACTATTTAACAGAATAGTGAGGACTACTAATACTATTCTCTGGTCCATCACTCCGTTCCCCGACTCGTCCCAGCTATATTCTCATTTCCTGAAGAGAACAGTGAAAGAAAGGGTGAGCTCAACTAGCCCAGTAAGAAATATTATGACTAAGATAATGCAGAATAAATTATCATTAGCCTTCAACAGTGTTAAACTGATAACATACAATAAACATCAAGTTTAACTACAGCGGAACCAGCAATCCATTAAAAGAGTCAAGTAGAAAATAAAATCTACTATCTTTTATGATTTAAAAGGTTTTTCATCATCGTTATAGCTGAGACTCAGCTTAATAAATATTCCACATCATCGAATCACCCCCGCACTACGGCCAAGGATATTCTTTAGTATCACGACCACAATTATTCATGCACTACAGCCAAGAATATTTGTGTATTCATCAATGGTCATGATCATGCCAACAACTGTCCATCAATGCACTACGGGCCAATGAGGATTTTTAATTTTTACATCATTTGTAACATTACGGTCATGATTACACCGAATAATCCCTGGTCATAATCATACCAAGTCCATCTATGCACTACAGGCCACAGATGACTTTCGACAAAATATAAACATGAGGATGATGACAATGATATAAGAATTCAATAAAACAAGTTCAAGAATTATTTTATCCAGGAATTATTAACGTTCAAATTTGTCAACACGATACTGTTTTGTGGTGTAAAATTCAAGAATGATCAGAAGAATATTTCTATGAAAGGATACTGGATGAAGCGCAAATATCAAGGATATTCCACTAATTTCATGGAGCATAGAAATCAAAGTTTTATCCAACTGAGTATAATAAAGAATGGAATAACAAAAGAAATCACCATGCATGCGATAGACCGCACAGACAGGTTATTCCAGCAGAATAATAATAACGGAACCAGGTCAGGTGAAATTCACACCGACAGGATGTTCCAACAGAATAATAAAGAATGGAACCAGGTCCGGCGTAAAACACACAGACAGGATATTCCAACAGAATAATAAATAATGGAACCAGGTCCGGTGTAAAACACACAGACAGGATATTCCAACAGAATAATAAAGAATGGAACCAGGTCCGGTGTAAAACACACAGACAGGATATTCCGACAGAAATATAAAGACAGGATAGTAAATGGATGTCACCAAGTATAGGGTATTCCGCGTATACCGGTTATTCCAACAGAATAATAATGAATGGAATAACATAAGGATTTCACCAAGTATAGGGTGTACCGCGTATACAGGTCATGTATAGGGTATGCCACTTTTACAGGTTATTCCAACAGAATAACAAAGAACGGAAGAACATAAGTTCTCTTCAAGAAGAAAGAATAACACCCCTTACCGTATTAAGAGATTGAATACTGCAGTCGTGTAATAACCGAATACTCTTCTTCTTTCTCTCTTACTCTCTCTATACTTTCTCTCTCTATAGCTTGAACGAATTCGTGAAAAATAATGAAGCCCTAGGCCTCTATTTATAGAAGATTTATTACTATTTACAAAAGTATTTACTATTTACGAAGGTAATTACTATTGACGAAGGTAATTACTATTGACGAAAATAATTACTATTTACGAAGGTAATTACTATTTACGAAAATAATTACTATTTACGAAGGTAATTACTATTTACGAAAATAATTACTATTTACGAAGGTAATTACTATTTACGAAAGTAATTACTATTTATGAAAGAGACTCTTAGATGATGACATATGGCCCCCCATAAATAATTCAACTTACCACAAACGTCTAATAATAGACTCTTTATATACATCAAGGATTAAATAAAAATTACCAGAAATTATTTTATTTTTAATCAGCACATATTTAATCTTTCAACAATTATTAATCATGTATAACTTGTCGTCTCAATTATTGTTTAAATAATATAACATATTATACAGATGATACTGTGACAATAATTGAATCAATAATATAAGAGATATGATGCAACAATTACTGTAGCAATAATTGAGTATAGCTGAGTGTCTTCTTACGTAAGCATCAATAATCAATACCGTGTGCTACTATGCAACAACGCGTATTACTGTACTTTTACTACCGAGTAGTTCAACAGTTTTTAACGGTAACACCTCCGCCGTTATTTTATAGAAAGATAATTTTGTCGTTTTCTAACTATGACAATACTTCCGTTGTGGGGTCCACCAATGATTGTGCCGTCGTACGAATATTCCCCGACAAAAAGAATATTCCCCGACCAAACGAATATTTTATAACAACTTGCGTACTTTGCAAAATTTATAAATATTACCCACAACTATAAAATTATATCAGATTTATTCCATAATATTCAAAAATAATAATTATGAAAATTCATCTTTATTTATAAAAACTGGGGTCTTACAACCTCCCCTTCTTATGAAATTTCGCCCTCGAAATTAGGGTACGTACCTGGTATGTCAAAGAGGTAAGGATACCTTGATTTCATTTCAGATTCTAACTCCCAAGTCATTTCCTCAACATCGTGGTTTCTCCACAAAACTTTGACTTGAGGTATAACCTTGGAGCGTAGAATATGTTCCTTCTTATCCAAGATTTGAACAGGAATCTCTTCATACGTCAGATCTTCCGCTATTTCGTCCGGTTCTAACTCAATAATGTGGTTCGGGTCTTTCACATATTTTCGTAACATGGATATGTGAAAAACGTTATGAACACGAGACATACTTGGCGGTAAAGCGAGTCTATAGGCCACAGTTCCTATTCGATCGAGGATTAAAAATGGACCGATGAATCGAGGATTGAGTTTTCCTCTCTTTCCAAATCTTGTAACTCCTTTCCATGGAGTAACACGTAACAACACATGATCTCCTATATTGAATTCCACGTCCTTTCGATGAAGATCAACATAACTCTTTTGTCGACTTTGTGAGGTTTTTATACGTTGTCGGATCGTTTGAATCTTTTCCGTAGTCATACGTACCAACTCCGGTCCCAACAACGTTGCTTCACCCACCTCATCCCAGCATACTGGAGAACGACACTTTCTTCCATACAACGCTTCGAATGGAGCCATGCCAATACTTGCTTGATAACTGTTGTTGTAGGAAAACTCCACCAATGGTAAGAACTTGTCCCAACTTCCCTTGAAATCAAGGACACAGAGTCTTAATAGATCTTCGAGAGTTTGAATAGTCCTCTCCGACTGTCCGTCCGTCTGAGGATGATATGCCGAGCTAAATCGTAAGTCTGTGCCCATAGCTTTTTGCAAACTAACCCAAAATCTTGAAGTAAATCTTGGGTCTCGATCAGAAACTATGGATACCGGCATACCATGCAGTCTTACAATCTCGTTTATGTACATACGAGCAAGACGTTCAAGTGTATAAGTTTCTCGTATCGGTAAGAAATGAGCAGACTTGGTCAATCTATCAACAATAACCCAAATCGCATCTATGCCTTGAGAAACCTTAGGAAGACCGGTAACGAAATCCATGGTAATGTGCTCCCACTTCCATTCTGGAATTTCAAGTGGTTGCAATGGACCTTTTGGTACTTGATGCTCCGCTTTAACTCGTTGACAAGTTAGACACCTTGAGATAAACAACGCTATCTCTCTCTTCATATTGCTCCACCAAAATGTATGACGAATATCATGATACATTTTGGTACTCCCAGGATGGATTGCAAACGGTGTATTGTGCGCCTCCATCATGATTTTATACTTTAAATCAGGGTCGTTAGGAACACAAAGTCTAGAGTTGACTCGAAGTATTCCTTCTTCATCGATTCTTGCTTCCGGCATAGCACCTTCTTGCACTTTCTTCTTCATACGCATCAGCTCCAGGTCTGTAGCTTGAGCAACTTTAACTTTATCGATTAAAGTCGGTTCTACTCGTATATTCGCCATCGTCACATGCGTCTCTGAAGTCTTTAACTCTATCCCCATCCTTTGCAAGTCACACAAAATGGGCCCTTGCGTTGACAATATCGCACTCGTACTTGCATGTGATCTTCTACTCAATGCGTCAGCTACCACGTTTGCTTTTCCAGGATGGTATTGGATGGTATGATCATAATCTTTCAACAGTTCAAGCCAACGTCGTTGTCGCATGTTGAGTTCCTTTTGAGTGAAGAAATATTTGAGGCTTTTATGATCCGTAAAGATCTCCACTTTCTCCCCATACAAGTAATGCCTCCAAATTTTAAGTGCAAAGACAACAGCTGCCAACTCTAGATCATGAGTAGGATAATTCTTCTCATATTCTTTGAGTTGTCGCGAGGCATAGGCTATGACTTTTCCATGTTGCATGAGAACACATCCCAACCCTTTGCCCGAAGCATCACTGTAGATGACAAATCCCTCCGAGCCAGACGGTATTGTCAGAACAGGTGCTGAAATGAGTCTCCTCTTGAGTTCTTGAAAACTCTTCTCACATTCTTCGCTCCAACCGAACTTTGTATCTTTCCGAGTCAGCTGAGTCAATGGAGTAGCGATTCGAGAAAATCCTTCCACGAATCTTCGATAATAACCAGCTAAACCGAGAAAGCTACGTACTTCGGTCACTGATTTAGGTTGCTCCCAGCTTTGAATAGCTTCAATCTTTGCTGGGTCAACAGATATTCCACGACTTGATACCACGTGCCCAAGGAATGCTACTTCCTCAAGCCAGAACTCGCATTTCTTCAACTTGGCATAAAGCTTATATTCACGAAGCTTTTGGAGTGTCAGCCTCAAGTGTTGTTCATGATCTTCACGGCTTTTGGAATAAATAAGGATGTCATCAATAAAGACGACCACAAAGTGATCCAAATATTCCTTGAATACTCGGTTCATCATATCCATGAAGGCAGCAGGAGCATTAGTCAATCCAAAGGACATGACTAGGAATTCATAATGCCCGTACCGAGTTCTGAAAGCCGTCTTTGGAATGTCATCGGTTCTAATCTTCAATTGGTGATACCCGGAACGAAGATCGATCTTTGAAAAGAATTTGGCTCCTTGCAACTGGTCAAACAAGTCATCAATACGTGGCAATGGATACCTATTTTTGATGGTGACATGATTCAACTCCCGATAATCAATACAAAGTCGCATACTCCCATCTTTCTTCTTCACGAATAGAACAGGAGCACCCCAAGGAGAAGTACTAGGACGAATAAAGCCGATGTCTAACAATTCCTGCAGTTGGGTTTTTCAACTCCTGAAGTTCAATAGGAGCCATTCGATATGGGGCTTTAGAAATGGGTTTTGTACCGGGTTCAAGGTCGATGCAAAATTCAATCTCACGCTCTGGGGGTAGACCAGGAAGTTCTTCGGGGAATACGTCAGGAAATTCATTAACAATAGAAATATCGTTCAAAACTGACGTATTTTTGTTTAAATCTGTGACATGATCTAAGAAAGCTTGACATCCGTTTTTCAATAAACGAATAGCTTTATGGCTTGAGATGACCGTGATTGATTTTAATGGTTTGGTCGCTTGAATTCGCATAATAGGTTGATTAGGAATATGAAAGCTAACAACCTTATGGAAACAATCAATTTTTGCATGATAAGTAGTTAACCAATCAATCCCTAGAATCACGTCAAATGCAAGTATTTTCAATGAAATAAGATCTACAGGTAATGTGAGGGTACCAATTTGAACCAAACAAGACTTATAAACAGTGGATGTAATAAAGGTTTCTCCCAACGGAGTTTCTATAGATAAGTCAAAGTCCAATTTCTCCGGAGTCAAATTTAATCGATGAGCGCAAGTAGGAGAAATAAAAGAATGGGTAGAACCGGTATCGAATAAAGTATAGACTTCGTTAGAGTTTATGATAAGCTTACCCGTGATGACCTCATTCGGGTTCCTTGGTTTCTGGGAGGTCACAACAAACGCTCTCCCTTGCACTACCGGCTTTGACCTTTCTGGGACGGCCTTTGGTGCCTCCACCCTAGTTGAATTGGTCTTTGGTAAACGACAAAATCGGGCCAAATGACCTTCTCTTCCACAATTATAACATGCTTTGGACGGCATCGCGCAATTTGGACTGATGTGTCCCTCTCCTCCGCATTTGAAGCATATGATAGGTGGTCTTTCTCCTTCCTTAACAACGGGTGCTGGTGCTGACGTCTTTCCATCATTGTTGAATCTCCTCTTTTTGAAATGTCCATTCTTATTGTTTTGGCCCTGATTACCACCGAAGTGGTTACCATTTCTGGCCTGATGATGTCCTCCACGCTTGTTGTCACCGCTTCGATGACTGCTCTCACTAGTATTATCATTTTGCCGGCTGCTCTCTTTTGATTGCGTTGACTCGTTATCGCGCTCTACCAACTGAGCCCTATTTACAACATCAGAATACAAACACAGTTTATGAGAAATAAGATGTTGACGTATCTCCGGCTTCAAACCTCTTAAAAACATTCGCGCCATTCTCTCTTCATTATCCACCAAATGGGACGCAAACCGTGATAACTCTGCAAATTTTGCCTCGTATTGCGACACGGTCATATTATTTTGTTCCAACTTAATAAACTCCACCTCCTTCATGTGGCGAATACTTTCGGGAAAGTATTTATCATTGAACAGCTGCTGGAACTTCTCCCAAGACATCTTCAGTACGGCAGGTTGAGTACGTTTTACCGATTCCCACCAGTAATCTGCCTCTCCGCGCAACATAAAGGCGGCAAAGGGAACCTTTTGCTCCTCGGAGCATCCCAAGACATCAAATATCTTGGTCATCTGCTTTATCCATGTTTCCGCCATAAGTGGTTTTGGCTCTCCCTTAAACTCCGGTGGTCCCAGCTCCTTGAACTGTTTAGCGGTGACCGCCCGAGAGTTTCCCGCGTTTCCATCTACGTTTTGGACAGGAGTTGCTCTCGCCTGCTGCTGCATGAATTGCATAAAACCTCTGAACATTTGATCATTCGTCATTTGGTCAGTGTTGTTGTTTGCATGAGGATTTTCGCCTTCCTGGTGCATATTATCCTGATTATTGATATGTGGTGAATCAACGATCGCCTGTGCTCCATTGCCAATCTCAACATTCTCAGATGTCATTTTCAGATACTGCCACAAAACAAAAGGTTAATTGACCTGTAACATATTATCCCTATATTCTGACCGACCAATAAAATAGCACATAAACTTAGGTAGGTCATACTAGCGAAGGAATTCCCCGTCTCTCCCCTCCTAGTACTATTCTCACATCTTAGCCAGGGATCATATCCCTAAGCTTTGATACCAACTGTGACGCCCCCAAAATTAGGTATACATCACCCATCTTGAGTCGCCAGATACATGGTACAGAATTCAAATACAACTTACTAATACAACTGTCGTGTATAATACGACAAAACATAACTGTGAGTTTGAATACAATTATTGTCTACTAGAGAGCATACAAACTCAAAAGGTGTCCTCAATACAATTATTGTCACACTATTTAACAGAATAGTGAGGACTACTAATACTATTCTCTGGTCCATCACTCCGTTCCCCGACTCGTCCCAGCTATATTCTCATTTCCTGAAGAGAACAGTGAAAGAAAGGGTGAGCTCAACTAGCCCAGTAAGAAATATTATGACTAAGATAATGCAGAATAAATTATCATTAGCCTTCAACAGTGTTAAACTGATAACATACAATAAACATCAAGTTTAACTACAGCGGAACCAGCAATCCATTAAAAGAGTCAAGTAGAAAATAAAATCTACTATCTTTTATGATTTAAAAGGTTTTTCATCATCGTTATAGCTGAGACTCAGCTTAATAAATATTCCACATCATCGAATCACCCCCGCACTACGGCCAAGGATATTCTTTAGTATCACGACCACAATTATTCATGCACTACAGCCAAGAATATTTGTGTATTCATCAATGGTCATGATCATGCCAACAACTGTCCATCAATGCACTACGGGCCAATGAGGATTTTTAATTTTTACATCATTTGTAACATTACGGTCATGATTACACCGAATAATCCCTGGTCATAATCATACCAAGTCCATCTATGCACTACAGGCCACAGATGACTTTCGACAAAATATAAACATGAGGATGATGACAATGATATAAGAATTCAATAAAACAAGTTCAAGAATTATTTTATCCAGGAATTATTAACGTTCAAATTTGTCAACACGATACTGTTTTGTGGTGTAAAATTCAAGAATGATCAGAAGAATATTTCTATGAAAGGATACTGGATGAAGCGCAAATATCAAGGATATTCCACTAATTTCATGGAGCATAGAAATCAAAGTTTTATCCAACTGAGTATAATAAAGAATGGAATAACAAAAGAAATCACCATGCATGCGATAGACCGCACAGACAGGTTATTCCAGCAGAATAATAATAACGGAACCAGGTCAGGTGAAATTCACACCGACAGGATGTTCCAACAGAATAATAAAGAATGGAACCAGGTCCGGCGTAAAACACACAGACAGGATATTCCAACAGAATAATAAATAATGGAACCAGGTCCGGTGTAAAACACACAGACAGGATATTCCAACAGAATAATAAAGAATGGAACCAGGTCCGGTGTAAAACACACAGACAGGATATTCCGACAGAAATATAAAGACAGGATAGTAAATGGATGTCACCAAGTATAGGGTATTCCGCGTATACCGGTTATTCCAACAGAATAATAATGAATGGAATAACATAAGGATTTCACCAAGTATAGGGTGTACCGCGTATACAGGTCATGTATAGGGTATGCCACTTTTACAGGTTATTCCAACAGAATAACAAAGAACGGAAGAACATAAGTTCTCTTCAAGAAGAAAGAATAACACCCCTTACCGTATTAAGAGATTGAATACTGCAGTCGTGTAATAACCGAATACTCTTCTTCTTTCTCTCTTACTCTCTCTATACTTTCTCTCTCTATAGCTTGAACGAATTCGTGAAAAATAATGAAGCCCTAGGCCTCTATTTATAGAAGATTTATTACTATTTACAAAAGTATTTACTATTTACGAAGGTAATTACTATTGACGAAGGTAATTACTATTGACGAAAATAATTACTATTTACGAAGGTAATTACTATTTACGAAAATAATTACTATTTACGAAGGTAATTACTATTTACGAAAATAATTACTATTTACGAAGGTAATTACTATTTACGAAAGTAATTACTATTTATGAAAGAGACTCTTAGATGATGACATATGGCCCCCCATAAATAATTCAACTTACCACAAACGTCTAATAATAGACTCTTTATATACATCAAGGATTAAATAAAAATTACCAGAAATTATTTTATTTTTAATCAGCACATATTTAATCTTTCAACAATTATTAATCATGTATAACTTGTCGTCTCAATTATTGTTTAAATAATATAACATATTATACAGATGATACTGTGACAATAATTGAATCAATAATATAAGAGATATGATGCAACAATTACTGTAGCAATAATTGAGTATAGCTGAGTGTCTTCTTACGTAAGCATCAATAATCAATACCGTGTGCTACTATGCAACAACGCGTATTACTGTACTTTTACTACCGAGTAGTTCAACAGTTTTTAACGGTAACACCTCCGCCGTTATTTTATAGAAAGATAATTTTGTCGTTTTCTAACTATGACAATACTTCCGTTGTGGGGTCCACCAATGATTGTGCCGTCGTACGAATATTCCCCGACAAAAAGAATATTCCCCGACCAAACGAATATTTTATAACAACTTGCGTACTTTGCAAAATTTATAAATATTACCCACAACTATAAAATTATATCAGATTTATTCCATAATATTCAAAAATAATAATTATGAAAATTCATCTTTATTTATAAAAACTGGGGTCTTACATTTACATAGTCTCTACTAAGAATAAATAAATATCAAAATAGTTCCCAAAACATCCAGTTACAAAATCTTAGGAAAGCCAAGTCTAATAATAATCTCAAAAGCCAATCTACTCATTTGGATCAAAGGTAGCTCTCATCCCACAAATCCTGATCACCCCTGATTACCTGCCGGAAAAAGAACACAGCGTGAGCCAAGTGCCCAGTACGGATATGAAGACGAATAAATATATCACAATGAATAATGAATCTAAAAGAATTGAACGGATGAACACATGTAAATTACAAACGAATTACGAATAGATCAAAATTTGAGAGTCCATTAACAAATGACCAACACTGTCAATCGAATAATTATAGCCAAAAGAATTCCAAATAAATAAGGCTGAATCAAATGGTTGTAAGATAACAATTTCATACTGAGCTCAAATACAAATAGCCAAAGGCTAACAAAATACATCGGTACCGTGATGTATACAAATCAAATCGGATAGTACGCACGACACATACGTCACTAATCCGCCAAACGAATCGAATCAAATCAAATACTGGGTCGACCCATACGTATCCTGAACAAATATATCAAATGGCCAAAGCTCATACCCAGAGCATACAAAAGGATACGCCGTGGACTAATCACACCGCCACGGAAGGTGTCATGCCCTTGTGTCAAGAGGACATGCCTGTGGTACCCCCACAGGTGGTTAGCTCAAGTATACCCTAAGGATCAAACTACAAAATGTAAGCCAAAAGGGGTTCAAATCACAAGGCTTACATGACCATATTCAAATGAAATCGAATTATCAAATACAAACATACCCAATTATTACAAGATATCAATGATCAAGACAACTCCGAGTGTGAACGAAAATATACGAACAATGGTACAAACGAATAAAGTCTCCAAAACATATTGACATGATTAACTAGTTCAAAGAGTACAAATACGAATTCAAATATCAACGCCAAAACGAAACTATCTCAATAATTTTGACAACAAAGAATAATCCCAAGAGGCAATACCAAATTTCTAAACGAGTCCAAAACAAACGAATTAAATTTAAAGGAATATCGCTGAAAAAGTACGGAATCCGTACCTTAATATAATACCAAAATAATTCGCCGAATCCAAATATCACCCGTCAAATTCCCTCAATCCGATCTAATAATCAAAATAAAATATAAAGCATATAATTAAATTACGAACTCATACAAATTATATTTTCATAAATTTAATAATTTTAATATACTATATTCAGTTTATACTCAAAAGATATATTTTAATTATAATAACAATATTATAATATTATTATTACTAACCCATTTTAAATTTCGGTATCTTATATATATATATATATATATAATAATTCGAAATGCTGCAGGAGGTATATATATATAGAGAATAAATAATTCGAACTTCTACAGGAGGTATATATATATAGAATGAAAGAGGCTTGCAAATGAAATAAAGCAGCATAAGCAGGTTAACATATGTATATATATATATATATAAATAAATTAACGAATTTAGCAGCAGATTATACGATTATATATATAAACGCAAATCGTATATATTTTACCCCAATTGTAAATCAAAATTTCATTAATAAATTCAACTAATTAAACGGCATAATAAAATTTTAAAATAGATTGTAAACACAACAAGAAAATAGATTTTAATTACAATAATAAAATAATTATTTTGTATTCAAAAGTAGTCCAACAATTACCTTTGAGAAGAAGAATATGATGAATAAAATTCTAAGATTTTGCTCTCAAACCCTTTTGCAATCACAGTCACGTTCTCTCGCTCCCTCTTGCGCCTCCTCCTTTTTCTTCCGTTCTATTCTCACAACTCCTCGTACGTAAGGAAGTATAACTAGGTTTTACTATTTAATATTAATACTTCTAATTTGATTAGGATTTAAAATAACACAATAATAAATCTGACCCAATTAATGTAATATAGCTTATTATGGCCCAAATAAATTAAATATATAGAATTTGACCCAAACACAAGGAAAGCCCAATTAAATATTTTAAAGCTCACTTAAATATTCTATTATTATTTTATTGGGTATTACATCACATTCCCCTTAAAAAAAGGATTCCGTCCCCGGAATCAAAAGAACAGAACGTACCTAATTTTCAAAAAGATGTGGATATTCTGCCCGAATAGACTCCTCTATCTCCCAAGTAGCTTCCCGTTCCGAATGGTTTTTCCACAAGACTTTAACAAAAGGAATTGTCTTCCTCCTCATAATCCGTTCTTGATGATCTAGAATCGCCTCGGCTTCTTCCTCACAAGTAAGATATGATAGTAACACCCCCTTCCCGAAAAGGAAAGGGAGGTCACGTGCAAAGCACAACAAACCTCAAAATAAGAAAACAGAGCACTAACAACCTCAAAACATTAATAGTGGTGATCCATTAATAGCGTACTAATTATAATTCTCCAAATAGAGTCAAAATAATCAAACTTAAAATTTGAAACAACCTAGATGGTCAAGGGCAACTCCCTCATCACACTAGCCCTGAATCACCCCTGCAAACCTGCCGGAAGAAAAACACAGCATGAGCCAATTGCCCAGTACGGATATAAAGATACAAAAGATATACAACTGAAATACGAAATCAACATAGACAAAATATTGCCTCTGACAAAAATAAAACTCCAAAGATATGAATAGAATATATCTAAACCAACAGGAATAACGAAACAAACAGAGGAGTAAAGAAAATAATGAATTGAAATAACTAACCCAATTAGTTGAAAAGAGACGAAACCAACTGAAACGAAACGAACAAAACTACCACAATAAAATAATAGGCTGAAACAAATGGCTGGAGTTATTTCATACCGATTGAGCTCAGAAATATACATTGCCACATAGGCAAGTCAAAACAATGCCACACAGGCAAATCAAAATAATGCCACATAGGCAAATCAAAACCATGCCACACAGGCAAGTCAAATGATGCCACACAGGCAAATCACACATTGGACCGCGAATCCAAATGTATGCAAATCGGATAGGTGTGTTTGGCACAACATCACCAATCCGCAGAACAGAAAACTAGGGTTAACCCATACGCCTCCCACAACAAAACACCAAACGGCCCACTTCCTCCGGAGCCCAAAATGGAGACGCCGTGGACTAATCACACCGCCACGGAAAGTGTCATGCCTCTCGTGCCAAGACGACATGCCTGTGGTACCCCCACAGGTGGTTATAGCTCAGGTATACCCTACGGTATATTCTAACAAAAATATCATGTCACAACACATGCGACATAATACCAACAAAAGGGGTTCTATATGTACATGTTGAACCAAATCAAATTATGGTCATAAGGTCTCAAAAGAAGGTAACAACATGTACCGCTCTACAATTATCAAAAATAAATACTGAACATGATATCCTAATTCAAAGAGTACAATTACGAATCCAATGTGTCAACTCCAAAATGAACAATTATATGAATTTCACAAGAAACAATTATGTGAAATAATAATATAATTTGAAACGAGAAATAAAACGAATAAATCAAATGTAACAAAAGTATCGCTGAAAGAGTACGGAATCCGTACCTGATACTTCCAACCCATTTATAGCACACTCCACAAAATCTTACCCTCACATGCCAACGATATCCAATACGAAACGTTATTTGCAACATAAACATATTCACCTTAAATTAAAAATAATCCGACTAATAATTCCAAGGTAATTCATAATCTATTTAATATGCCTTTAATCATCGCCTTTTATAAATTATTAATACTCCAAAATCATATTCCAAAAAAATAACTCTTTAAATTCTTTCCGTCCAATTTAAAGTAGTGTAATAAAATTTTATTACAATCCAATCATTAATAACATAATACAATTAAATTTTATTATTAAAAAAAATTATAACTATGACAACAAAATTAATTTATTCAAATGAATATACATAACTTCAATTGATTTACTAATTTCGTTATAAGTTTTATGGCCAAAATTTAATTAACATAATATTTAAAAAAAAAATTAAAAACCAACGCCTGCAGTGCAGGCCTGCATATCCTAGGCTACATCTCTTACATGTTAAGAACCAACAAGTAATATAATCCTTATATACTAATACTATATATATACTAACAACAGGACATGCGGTCAAAATTGAAATATTTACAAATCCTACTATATATATATATATATATATATATATATATATATATATATATATATATATATATATATATATATATATATACACCATCATCTGAAGCCAAAAGTCACTTTTAAATCACTATATAGCAATTCACTTTAATCATTATATATATATATACATAATATATGAACAAAGAATTTACCTCTTCCTTTGATAACAATAATAGTGAAAGTCACAGTCGCCGCCTCTTGCGCCTCTTGCTATTGCTTCTCTTTTCCACAATTCGTATCAGACGTGATGTTGAGTAAATTAGGTTTTAGACATTTATACACTTAAAACAAATTTTATTAATTAATATAATATATTTATTAACTCTTCAAATTTTAATAGGATTTTAAAATTACACAATTCTAAATTAGACCCACTTAGTTTAAAGTCTAAATAAATTTTAAGGCCCAAATTGTACTAAATTAATTTACCCATCTCTTATTAATATTTATTAGCCCACACAAATTAAATAACTAGTTTGACCCAACATAAATGATAAAGTCTAATTAATATGTTTTGATTATGCAATATTTATTTATTAATTTTTTTACTGGGTATTACATCACCTACCCCTTAAAAGGGATTCCGTCCCCGGAATCAAAAGAATGAAAAGTACCTAATTATAAAAAAGATGCGGATATTCCGCTCGAATAGACTCCTCCATCTCCTAAGTAGTTTTCCGTTCCGAATAATTTTACCACAAGACTTTAACAAAAGAAAATATCTTTCTCCATTTTAATTTAATCAGTTATTTAATTATCTACTAAACGAATTTAATTTTTCAAACAAAACAAAGAAGAAAAGAGGAAACAAAATCATTTATCTTTTCCAATTTAAACACAACTGTATAAGATAAAATCAATTAATATTTAATTATTAATAAAATAATATGAGTTATTACATTTTTCACCCCTTAAAAATAATTTCGTCCTCGAAATTCAAATAAGCTACAAAAAAATAATTTAGTTACGACGTAGCGCCGCCATTTGTAACGATCAACGCGGACAAGTCATCGGTCCACGTAATCATCAATGTACTTGTAACCGATTCGTCAGCTACCGTGTCAAGCCTTGGTAAAGTTCTTCGTGTTGCATCAAATTAGGTCACATGCTCCATCATTGGTGCGGGCCGTCGCTAATATCTTTGAGTTTAATTCTTGTAAACGTACTCTTCGGAACATAATTCGAAATCACAAAAAAATTCTTCATCTAAAAACGATTTGAATACCCAAAATATTTAAAATTATCTCTAATTCGTAAAACGTTTATATTCCACACATGACAAAGATATAACAAATTATTTTTTATTTAATTTTACATAAATTCACGCAAAACTCTAAAGACATCAGATAACCAACTATGCAAACCATATTACCAACTCTCCCCAAGTCCTCAAGAGCTTCAAAATATCTCATCCTTAATTTGAACTATTCACCAAATAATATTACACCAAAGAATATACTACTAATATCTCTTTATCACCAGCTCTCCTAAGTCCTTAAGAGTTTCAAAACATTATAACCTCAAATCAAACTAGTTCTCAAATATTATTACCCCAAAAATATACTACCACTAAGATCTCTCCATCACCATACCAAACTCCAAATCATATATCCTACTATCTGAATAAATAAACGATAGCTTTCAAAATCTATTAAAGATTCATCACTTAATATCTAATCATTTAATAAATCAATCATTCTCTTAGTGCAAACCTTAACCCAACAAATTCTAAAATCTCCTCATACTATCACTCAAAATTTCATATAAGATAACTCCAATATTCCACTAGAAAATAATCGCAAAATTCATTTACTCCAAAAGATTAATCTAATTACCTCGAATCTCTACAACTCAAAATTACAAGAGATCCTCTGTACTTAATAATTTTCACTTTATCATATTATCCCACCGATTCACATACCTCAAATTATATATAACTTAACAAAAATTAGAGTCTAACCCAAATAAAATTCTCAATTCCAAAATCATAATAATTTGTAATTACCTGCAATAACTCTTAACAAATAATTCTCCAATATCAAAACTTACTGATACAAATGCTCATATCATAATTGTATAATCATTTATCATATTATCTCATCAATACACATACCTCAAATTATCCACAACTTAACAAAACTAAATCATCACCCAAATCAAATCCTTAATTCTAAGATCATAATAGATTATTACTCAAAAGCACTATAAAAAAAATCTCCAAAAGCAAATTTTTGTTGATAAAAATAATCATATCATAATTGCATCTCATATATGATCATTTATTAACTGTACAAGGTATAACTTTATTCTCCTTAATGATCCAATCATAATCTTTAACTAATATTATTGCTCCAACGCATAACCATAAAAATCTTAACAAATTATCTTACCTTTCTCAGATCAACTACAACTAAAAGAGCATGACATTACATCAAAATAAAGACCAACCAAACAGAGAACAAAATTGAATCAAACTCCTACGTCTACCCAATGATTTACCCACTACTCACAGGTCAAACCTAAATAGGTTTTCTACAAGAAAGAATATACATCAGGTCGGTGATACATTCGGTCGTCGATGGAGGGAGCTTTCAGTTAATGGGTATCAGGGATATGATAGTGTTTCTGGATTGTGGTGAGATATGCTTTGATGAATTGAGATGGGGTGTTGGCGTGGGGAAATTTTAATTAATTAGAATATTCGCGGATCATTTTTTGGAAATCGATACCTATTTTGGATGAAGAAGGGGTGTGGGGGGCAAAGCTGGTGGTAATAGTGGTGGACACTGTGTTTGAGTTGGTGGTAATGACCTTGGTGGTGGTTTTTGGGTTGTTAGTAAATGAAGTGGCAACGTTTACCGGAAGGGTAGTGTTAGTAGAAAGGGGGATGGCTCTAATTAGCTCATCGGAACTGGGGGTGGAAGTAATCGAAGTCTTGGACGAAGCCATTGGTGGAAAGTTGGAGTTGTTCTTACCGGAAAACAGAGCTTACAGGGGGGAGGAAGGAGTTTTTGAGAATTTAAAATTGGGAAAGTAGTTTTGTTTTGTTTGGAGGAAAGGGTTTTAGAATGGGTTGTCTTTTCAGTTTCACGCACTTCTTAAGGAGCAGCTAATTAATGGGATGTGATGATTGACAACGTGAGGAGGAGTTGATGGGCCCCTATTTTACGTGATGGGTAGTTTTCTGAGGGGGTTGGGCTTGGCAGCATTCATTGTTAATTATTGGATTTTATTTGGAATACTTTTTCCTTAAATGTTCCATTTAACCAAAAATTGGGGTTGGGGTTGGGGTTGGGGTTGGGGTTGGGGTTGGGGTTGGGGGTTGGGGGTTGGGGGTTGGGGGTTGGGGTTGGGGTTGGGGTTGGGGTTGGGGGGGGAATGTTGGGGCATAATTATTTGGGCCCAACATTACATGGTGGGTCAAAGTCTACGTGGAGTTATTTTAACCTACGTAGAAACTTGTTTTGGCAGTTGAATATTTTAAGGAATCAAGGATTCCTAATTGCCTTCAATTTATGACTCCTAAGAAAAGTGTTAGGATATGGTCCAACTTTCTTTCTTTAAGGAGATTCTATTCAATCATATCAAGAAATTATACCTAATGAGTAACCCTAATTCTATTCGGGGAAGGACTCTTTGGAGGAGGTGTGATCACTATAAATATAAGGTTATACCCTGATTCTAAGATACACACATACATTAATATTATTTTACAGCACTAGAGCATTAAGCCTCCATTATTAAACCTTATTCAGCCTATACTTATTCTCACACTGAAGCTATTCCTCGACGGCCCAAGTTGTCAAGTTTTTGGTGGACTTCATTTCTATACAGGATTTGACGCGCTTTGTTGATTGAAACGCGTGGACGAATCTTGATGTTAACAAGGTTAATCGCACGTATTTAATTAATGTATTTTGTAGTAGTATTTTCTCTCAATAAATATATCATAAAGATAGTACTTGCTTACCAGAGTTAGAATTATTCAGATTTATAAATTAGTTAACACTTATTCCCTCCGTTCTTATTTAAATGATATTAGAAGTCTTTGCACACTTATTAAGAAAATAATTGTAAATATTTTACTTGTCTAAAATTCCCCTAGCATGTGATTATTTAAAAAAAAATACTCTCTACAACACGTTTATCTATATTTTTTAAGGAAAAAACTCATTTATTTCACCTAGAAACATACATTCTCTCTCTCTCTCTCTCCATAAACTAACTTGATTTTTCACCTTTTTAAAACTCACATTTCTTACGTTTTGAAAGTCATTGCAGTACTATGTTTTGAAGGTCATTCATAGTGACATAACTAAAATTCTATGAAGAGATTGAAATTTTACTATGTACCTATATATATGAAGGCGATTTTTTTTGAGAAAACAAAAAATAAAGTCCATAATTAATTTTAGAATAGGAAGAGATGAAATTACCATTGAAATTGATGAAGTAGAGAGATGAAACAGTGAAATAGATAGAAAAAAGAGAAGAGAAAAAAGTAGGATGTGAAATAGAGAGTAGCGGTGTTAGCCGAGCAGAGTAGCTCGATACTCGATGTGACAGCCCGAAAATTTAGAAAATCTTGAATGATTAAATTAAAGGTTAAAATTTAAAACCTGGAGTGAAAATAGATGATTTATTTTATATTTTAAAGAAAAATCTAAGGAAATGGCGTGTTGAAATAATTCAACGATAAAGTTACGAGAAAGAATAAGACCTAACCTGATTAAGAATGTTTCGGTATTGTGATTCCGGGGACGGAATCTTTATAAGAGGGAAAGAATGTGATAACCCAAATTTTGGGTAATATTAAAATAAGAATTAAATAAACAAAATTCTTATTAGATAATATGTTGTATGATATTATATTGCATAAGTGGGTATGATTATGCAATATGTGATGCTTATGCTTAATAAATATATTGGTATTATATATTTATAAATTGTAGGGGCAATTTATTAAAGGAAGAAAAGAATAGTATACATTATTAAAATGATATTTCGATATCAAAATGAAAAGAAAAGCCAACATGGCTTAGTTATGAAATATTCTTGACATGAAGCTACATTTGTTTATTGGGAATAATTATACTGTGAAATAATTTATTTCATTCAAAAAGTATTATTTGGAAAATGATGAGTACTCAAATAGGCTAATTAAATTACATGGAACCATTATTTTAGTAATGTTTGTGCTAATTACAATTTAGCTAGCCTAAATAAGTGTGGTAGATAAATTTACATATATTGTTATGTGCAAGTGTCCACATGTAAATATTGGGTCAACTTAAATTTTACATGTTTGTGTGCAAGCATTTTAATTTCTTTAGTGTTAAGGGTAGTTGTACTAAGCCCAAAATAAAGTTATATCTACTCTCTCTTAATGTCCAAATTCAGTAGCCCACGTTGGAAAAATAAGGAGTTGATTGCATACTTTGAGCCCAAATACCAATTTAAATCCAGCCCCTTCATTGTACATTCCAGCAGCCATGTTGGGAGAAATAAGCTATAAGTCTTATTAATTAGCTGATAGTAGAAACTGGTTCCAAAAAGAGAGCAGTCAGTTAGTTAGTTAGTTAACAAGTTAGTTGACCCCTAAGAGTGCCTAAGTTATCTGTTAGGAGGCTAGATCACTGCAAGCCAACTTAGCTGCTAGGAGTAGACTGCAGCAGAGAAGTTTTGGAGACCAAGTAAGGTAGCTAATGTAGGGGCCAAGTAGGGCATATCAGATAAGGTAATTAGAAGCCAACTGACTTTTGTGTCGGGGGGGCTGAATGAGTCCAGAACATAGCAGGTATAGGTTAAAGAAAGCAAGCAATAGGGCCATGATGACTAGCCAAAGTTCAGCCATATATGGCCACACCATACACCCAAGTTCAGTAGCTGTACAAATATAATAAGAGCAAAAATCAGTAGAAGTTATGTGGTGAAGGTGTAAGCATCCGACTGGTAAAGAAGAAGAGATTCTGACCGAGAAGGAGGGGTGATCAAGCAGCACAACTCAGTTATAATCTTAGAACTATCAAGGTAAGATCCTTCCAATCCCTTCAATTCCATTTTCTTGCTATTAGTGGACTGTAATATTCAAGGGACTGCAATAGAACTAAATGACTGTTATGCTATGGTTGTTGTTATGATAACTGTTATACAAACTCTTGCTAAGTTATTTACTATTATTGCTTGACTTAGGCACAAGGAGATAGGTTGGCTGTGGTGTTATAAGGTGAATTAATGGATTATAGAACAAATCAGTAGCTATGACACCTGTGCTACAAAATAGTGCACGTAGGGTGTTTGTAAAAAGTCCTCTAAGAACTGTTTTGATTAAAAAACCAAGTATTAGGCAAAACTAAAGCTTGGGCTATATATATATATATATATATATATATATATACCATATATGATGATAATTAAAGACATTGAGCATACTAAGTTAAAGCAAAAAGTAATTGGAAATCAAAATAAAAAGTGAAAAACTAGTATGACCGCTGACCTTGAAGTCCATTTCGGGTCTAGTATATGTTTCCAGAAAATTCTGGGCTTTTGTTATGTTATAGTACACTGAATAAGCTTTCCATAGACTCCGGAACGGACTAATTCCGACTTCGGAGCAAAGAGTTACGATCTTTCATAGTAGTCGCGTCAAAACTGTCTAATCAACTCGGGTCAGTCCCTTTGCACGAAATTCTGGAATTCTGTGTTTTGAATTTGGAAATGGTCAAAGAATAAAAGTTGTAGTCTCGGAAGTTATCTTCTCGTGGGCTCAAGAATCGCTCAAAAATGTTTTGAAACGAAGGAGTTATGACCATTTTAGCGAAGGAGGGTCGTGCAGTTTAAAAACAGAACATTCTGTCCACATAGAGCAGATTTCTGTTCTGTTCGGTTTGGAATTTGGATTTGTGATCTGAAGAGAAGTTGTAGTCCCGGAAGTTATCTTCTCGTGGGCTCAAGAATCGCTCAAAAATGTTTTGAAACGAAAAAGTTACGACTGTTTTAGAGCAACAGGATCAGGCTGGAAAAAAATAAATAAATTGAAAACTTGAATGTCAAGTCAATTTTTGAGCGTATTGTTGGACAGCCTAACAAGCCTGAAATGGAGGTTTTATAATTTCTAAAAATACTCCCATATGCTATGTACAATATATCTAAAAATGGATTTAAATGGTCATATAACTTAGAAACAAAAAAATTAGAAAAAATGGCCATGTGGGTGAAGAGCTGCTGTCCTTGACAGCAGCAGTTGCAGTGGGCTGGGCTGGGGGCTCTTCTTTGAGCTCTCAGTCGGCATAGTTAGAATGTTTAAATATCTTGTTTAGCATTTTATCTAAATAGGGGAGTATGTTATCTACCTTATTTCCAAAAATGTAGTATATTAGAGGGCATGAATTAAGGTTTAGAAATTGTAGAAGGGAAGCTAAAAGGAAGAAGTTGTTGCTGCTGGCAGCAGCAGTAGTCTTTATTTCCCAACAGCAGGGGCTGTTTTGGTAAGCATTCTGTAATAAATCTAAAAGTATAGATAGAAACTATAAATTGTTAAACCATGTGTCCTTGTGAAATGTAAGGCCTATAGAGGGCTGTTTTTTTAACAAAAAGATTAAGGCCTTGCATCTATGTGTTTTAAACCATGAATACCTTGTATATAACAATTACAAGATGAAATAATGCTTGTATTAAAAGGCTTGGGGACTGTTATGTTGGTTTAGTGCTAAACCCTACTAAAATGTCTAGTATGGACTGTTTTGGTGTTAGAAAATTAACAGATTATTGCAAGCATGTTAAGGAATATAATGTTATGTAATAATCATGTTTTAAAGGTTGTTAGAGTACCTAAAGGCTGCTTGAATCATACTATGGACTGTTGTGAATTAGGAGCCAAAACTGTGCCTATAAGGGGGCTGTTATGGCCATTTGTAGCTACTGATGTTATAAATCAGTAAGGTATACTCTCGTTGTCCATAAATGTCATTTAAAAGATGTTCGTAAAGTTAGTTGAAGTCTAAGATGGGTATTGTCCAAAAATCATACTAAAAGCTATTAAAGTAAGCTTTAAAGTGTCGACTAACACCCAACTATGGAACTACCATACCTGGACCATGTAGGCAAGTTTCAATAGTTATAATATGACATAAGTATGCTACACAAGTTAAAGAAACCAATTCTAAACTGTTTTGGGCATTGGACTTGTTAAAAATCACATTTTAAGATCTAGTAGACTGTTTTGGGTAACTTCTAGTACTTGAACTTATAAGACTGTAATGAACTCATATAAAGTTGTTAAATCATGCTTGTGATGGTTCCAAATCATGACCATTACAAAAGCTAGCAAGAAAACCAATATAAGCTCTCTTTTCAAGCCTAAAGTGAGCTTTGATAAGTCAAAATGATTTAGATGATTAAATAAAGTGTGGTAATGTTAAAAGTAACCTTGATTAACTTAAATATACATGCCTAGACTATCCTAGTGGCAAGAACTAGAAAAAATTGGAAAAAGTACAAAATCAATTTTTGTAAAAAAAGTAAGAAAATGGCTATTTTTGAGCTCTGTTTTGAGGAGCTTAATGGACATGAACAAGAAACCTAAACCTGGATTAACATACCTTATAGTATGGTCTAGAGGTAGGGCTAAGTGGTTAAGCTCTTGTCTTAACCAAGGAGTCTAAACAAATCACCAAACTAGCATGGAAAATCACTAAAACTACAGTTTAGCAAATTTGTCTAAGTATGAAATCTTGAGATTTTTCTATTCTACTTAGAACTCAATTTGGACACCTTAGACAAGTAAGTTGGAGGTATGCTAGGCTATTCCAAGTGTTGGAATGCTAATATATACAAGAACTTGTGAAGTTAGTGTGTAAAAGCTTGAAAAAGCTAGGTTTAAAGGGTCAAAACTCAATCTGTGCTTGGTAAACCTAAATGAATGCTAGAACTAGTCCTAACTAGATATAATTCAAGTGTTGGAATGAACTAAAGTGGCTAGAAATGAAATTGGCAAGAATTGTCCAAAACTAGTGAACTCTCAAGAACACATGAACCCATTATATTCTAAATCCTGAATAAGATGTAAATGATAACTTTAAAATCATTCCTATTGCATAATATAAGCATGTCAAACCCCATCAAAGTGAATGATGATTAATGAGAAAACATGGACGAGGTATTTGAAAAATGTATACAATATCTCAGATATAGAAGTCTATACTACCTCCATGATAACTGAAATTACGTGTTTTGTTATGAATCCCACATACAATGTAGGTTGTGCAAGGGACACAGAAGTTGGTGTAATGGTAAAACCCCGGTACAGGCAAGTTTCTCAGTTTATTTATGTGGACTTATAATTACTATAGATAACTGTTAGCATGATTTATGTTTATAAGTAAGTATGTAATACCTATGAACTGTATTATTTGCTTTGTGAATGATGAATGTCAAATTATGACTAATTATTGAATTGAGTCGGGGAGTTCAATATATATGTGCAATGAATGACATGTACATGACATGTGTAGTATGCTATGATATTTATGTTGCTACCAGCAGGATATAAATGTGATTCCAAGGTTTTCCAACCAATTTTTACTAATAAGAGAAAAGAAAAATGAGAATGTAGCAATTTGGGATTACCTTCAATAAGAACTTGTGTTTCCCTCTTTATTTAATACACTAATTAAATAAATTAAATACCTTTAATATTAAAATAATTATAAATATTAAAGAAAAATGTTTCAATTGGTCAAAAATTATGATGCATTTGTAATATACTTGAACCCCAATAATATAAATGCATGAACTGAATGTGAACATATGTGCTATGTGATGCATGATAGACTGTTAGACTTGCTGGGCCGTCGTGCTCAATCTTGCTTAATTTGCAGGTTAAAGCTATGATGCGATCTATCGTGATTAGGAGCGCATGAAAAGAAGACTAGTGATTTAATTGAGATTGTGTTGAATCATTGAATGGTATTTACATGTGTAAACCACAGAGAAGTAAATCTTTGAATAATTCAATAGATGAAGATCATTTGTTCTGAATTAGGAATATGTTTGAAATAATGAATTGTACATATATTCATATCTATTCAGATTAAATAAATCATGTAATGACTATGATTCTAGTATAAAGAAGAATTGTAAAGGTTGCGATTCAGGGAATGAATGAATGGAAAGAAAGAAAAAAAATTATTCCGCATTTTTAGCTATTTTAACATTAAATAATATTTTAAAGTTAGAGCAAGATATTTTTAACGCAAAAGATCGGGAAGGAAAATAGTCCCGATTTTGGGGTCGTTACACTCGACTCGAGATCGGTTCTAAAATATGATCCAAAGCTCGAATTCGAAGTTGATTCGAGTCGAATATGATTCATACTCGTTTTCTATTTAATGATACACGAGTCGAATTCGAGTATACCAGTATTCGTTCAGATTAGGGTTCGAGTATTTCATTTTTTTCTTGAACCATACTCGATACCTACTCGATGGATCATATTCGAATACTGGTCTGATCCATACTAATAAGCTAAATATATGATATTTGTATCAATTATTATAATTTATAAAGTGTAGTATTAAATTGTGTAAGCTTGTACTTGAATAAATCATTGAATTGATTTTCAATTCGTATTACATTCTTTGTAATTCCTTTACATAAATAAAAGTAAATGATTTTTATAGATAAACATTAGTTCAATAATCAATTTAGTATGTACGTAGTGGTTCAGTATTAAGCGAAATGGTTCATATTTGAAACTCGATTTGAAGGCTCGTGAGTAACTCGTTTTGTAAACAAGTCGAGTACTTACGAGCCGAGTAGGTTCGAGTAATGATCCGAGTCGAATTTGGTGCAAAATTAGAAATTCCTTATCAAATTCGAGCTCAATTTTTTCGAGTCGAGTCGAATCTGAGCATTAGAGTCTTCTCTCTCTATTAGAGAGAAAAAATGAGAGAGAAAGTAGGGAGTGAAAAATGGATAAGGTTGGAGTAATTAAGAGGTTGGATAAAGAGAGAGTCTAGTACACAATTAATAAGGGTAGTTTAGAAAAAATGACTAATTATCCTAAAATTTCTAAAACGTCATATATTTATGGATATAGTAGAAGCTCTAAAACGTCATTTAAATAGGGACAGATGGAGTATTAACTAATATATGTTACTCCATCCATTCTATAATAATAGTCTTTTTAACTTCATGCGCATAGATTAAAAAAATCATTTAATACTATCATTTAATAATTAAATTTTATGTAAAATTTTATTACTACCCATTTATGGGAAGTTAAAAAATACTAATACAAAACAAAAGAGAATTTCTTAGGACAATGAGAGAAGTTAGAGGTGATATAAGTAAATCATTTATTCTCCTAAAAAGTTGTAAACGACAAATAAATTAGAACATTTTTTCTTCTTAAAAGTCGATTATTATATAATGGAAGGGGTAAAAGAGTAAAAATAATTGTGCAAGATCAAACATATATAGGATTCACCCCTTATTTTACATACTATACTCACCCCTTTTAGCGACGCACCGGGCGACGGTTCAATTCATCGCTATATCAGATAACCGTCATCTTAATTTTTAGCGACGGACAACATATAGCGACGGACCGAACCGTCGTCTGATACGTCGTTAAAGGGGGTATGTAAGATCAAGGGGTAAGACCTTGATTCTTTTCCTATATATATATATATATATATAATGACATTTTTATAATAATTTTAAACATACTTAATACTTTCAACAAACTTGTTAATCTGACAACATTATTTTTGCTTTGATAAAATCATTTGAACCGTCTTTTTAACTAATTTATGTTACTCCCTCCATTCCATAATAATAGTCTTTTTAACTTCACGCGCATAGATTAAAAAAATTATTTAATACTATCATTTAATAATTAAAATTTATGTAAAATTTTATTACTACCCATTTATGGGAAGTTAAAAAATACTAATACAAAAGAAAAGATGATTTCTTAGGACAATGAGAGAAGTTAGACTTGATATAAACAAATAATTTATTCTCCTAAAAAATTGTAAATGACAAATAAATTA
The DNA here is from genome assembly GCA_020205505.1 of Panax japonicus. Taxonomy (NCBI): domain Eukaryota; kingdom Viridiplantae; phylum Streptophyta; class Magnoliopsida; order Apiales; family Araliaceae; genus Panax; species Panax japonicus. The sequence continues at coordinate 5,503,614 of CM035099.1, forward strand.
GAACATTTTTTTCTTCTTAAAAGTCGATTATTATAGAATGGAAGGGGTAAAAGAGTAAAAATAATTGTGCAAGATCAAATATATATATATATAGGGTTCACCCCTTTATTTTACATACTATGCTCACCCCTTTTAGCGATGGACCGGGCAATGGTTCAATCCATCGCTATATCAGAGAACCGTCATCTTAGCTTTTAGCGACGGACCGAACCGTCGCCTGGTACGTCGCTAAAGGGGGTATGCAAGGTATGTAAGATCAATGGGTAAGCCCTTGATTCTTTTCATATATATATATATATATATATATATATATATATATATATATATATATATAACGACATTTTTATAATAATTTTAACCATACTTAATACTTTAAACAAACTTGTTAATCTAACAACATTATTTTTACTTTGACAAAATCATTTGAACCGTCTTTTTTTAAATATTAAATAGGTGAATGGCAAAAGTGATCTACACGGAAAAAGTGGGGTTCAATATGTTGTTTTATTTATATACTTCTTCCGTTTTAGAATAAAAGTCATTATTACTATTTTGGGTGGCCGCATGTTAAATGTATACTTTTCTTTAATAACCAAACTTTTACATAATTTTTCCTATTACACCCTTATCATTAAATATCTCATATTTTTCTTATTCTAATTCTCTCTCCATATTCAATAAGTATACTTATTTATGTGTTGAAAATATTTTGAATTAAAAAGTTAGAAACTCACTCTCTCACCTACATTGAAAATGATTAATGACATATTATTATGGGTAATTTAATTATTTTGTTCCTCTTATTAATATGCATGAAAAATGAGACCGAGGGAGTATTCCTTTTTGAATATATTACAATACTTGTACTAGTTTTATAGATGTAGCGAAGTTCTTATTGAAAGGGGAAAAAGGAAGTAGAAGAAAAAATGGCAATTAAAGCATGTTAGAAATTGCACCTTATTCTATATTTTAGAAATTTAATTATTGTCAAGTTTGGCTTGAATAAAACCCATTAGTTGACATAATTTAAGTAAATATAAAGGTATAATTTGTTTCCTTAATTGTGAAAAATAAGAGTTTGTGCCTATAGTGAGGCATTAAATAAGGTGCAAATTTGTTTGATAAAACTATTATTTCTTCTCTCATTTAATAAAAAAGACTACTTGTCACTTTATAAGTACAAATGTATAGTCTTATTTTATTTTGGAAAAAGAGATATTCTTCTGAGATTTTTGAAATTCTATTTAATTATAATTTTATTACTAATATGTAACTTACATCATAATTAGTAGTAATAAGTATATATAATTAAAATAGAAATAAATAATAGTTTAATGGTGAAACTATTATAGATATATGTATGTATCTATATGTGTAGAGATAGTTATACTACATATATGTATATTGAGAGAAGTCTTATATATATATATATATATATATATACACACATTTTAGACATAATAATTTTGCACCATAAAAATCTCTCATTCTTTTAGTTATTCTTCTTACAAATAAATAACTATTACAAAGAAGTGTTCGTGTGGAACAAATATGAATTGCTATCACAAATTTATTCAGTTTTTATGCTTGACATATATCCTGGAGGTATATCATCCGCAACCCATAGCAAATCGATCGTGGTGGGGGCGATAAAGATCTTAAGCACATGTATCGCCCATGTCACGTCTTCTACAATAATATTGACTTTACGAAGCTACAGTTCTAATAATCTTAAGGTCTTTATTTTATTTGTTGGAGTTATGATTTTGGTGAGATGAAAGACAACATGATTTTCAAAGATAAGTGTTATTTTTCTTATATCTATTTTATCAATGAAATTTTATGATAATTAGTAATATATTGAGATATTAAGCTAATTATTTTTATTGATAATTCTTGTTAGAAGATAGATTGTGGAGAAAAATAAAAGTGAAAAAGACTTATAATTTACAAGTTTGTAAATTGATGTGGAGAAGATGAAGAGTCATCATGGAAAACACCAAATGTTGATGCCTAAAAAATTTTCTAAAGAGATAGTGGTGTTCTTCAGATTTAATTCCAAAAGGTGTATTTTTTAACATTAGCTTTTATTTTTATAAATGATAATTGTGTCATTTTGTATGTGTATATACTTGAAAGTATATGTTTTATGTATTATATCATGTGTAGATGATATTATATGTTTGAATATTATTTTACCTTCATTTTGTTGTAATAAATTAATTAATTAGTTTTGTGGGATAAGAAAAGTAATTAATTTTTTGTTCATGATGGAATAAATTTAATTTTGTGCATATATATTTTGTTTATAATATTTTATGAGTAGATAAAATATTCAATTTGTATATGTATGTATGAAATTTGAGAAAATTATTTTTCTCATACACTAACTGAGATTAATTTATTATGAAAAAGTTGTAGTAAAATTTGAGAAGTTTACTTGTCTCTATGTATAACAAATTAGTTGTAAATTAATTTATTTTGAGAATAAAGTAGATCTTGAACAAAATTATGCATATAAAGTTTGAGATAATATTTATTGTGTAATATTACTTGGTATTTGTATGCATGAATTTGAGATAAATTACTTTGTTGTGGATAATAAATTAATTATCAACTAATAGTTAGACAAGATATTGTAGAAGTAGATTTAGTTGAGTAAATCTTGTATACAATATGATTATGAAGTTGAAAAAACACTTAGAAATGATTTTCTTATTGTTTTTGGGATAATCATAATTGATATATATTGATTTATTTCTATGTGTACTTCTTGTCAAGAAGTAGTAAATTTTAATGTGATCATGTGAATTTGTATATTCTAATTGAGATAAAAATTTATTTTTTGAATTTTTATAAATATTGTGAAGTTAAATATTTCATATTATTATGAGGATTGTCTTGAATTCTATATTTGTACATGTCAAAAGATATATTGTTTATGATATTTTCTATCCAAACTCGGACAAGAAAACACTTGAGGATATACTAATGCATGTGTGTAAATTTTATTTTCTTTCTATATAAATTATTTTTTTTTGTGATAAATTAATTTCTAAGAAAGTAAATATATATTTTTATATTTATATGCAAATAAATTTGTGCAATATGATTAGTTGTGCTATAATTTGTATATAATAAATTTTATACTATTTACATAGAGTCAAGTGTTACATGTTGGTATACTTGAAAAATGTACATGTATAATTTTAAGTTCTCATCTTAAATAATTTTTGGATTTGAGAATTTATGTCATTCAGAAAATAAGAGCTTGTTTTCTTATGTGAGGGTATTCTAAAAGATTCTTATGTTGAAGCAATCTTTATATGAATAACTAATACATAAAATATATAAGAATTTATTTTTTGTTCTGAGAAGTGTTCCTTAATATTCTTATGTGGAAGTAATATTTATGGGAACATTGACTCATAAAATTTTAATTAATCTAAAATTTATTTTAAGTAGATGCATAATATTGTGAAGTAAAATTATTCAATGAGATTTCAATTATTTAAAAGTATGGGGGTGATTCTTTAATATTTTTATTTATGGACTAAATTTGGCCTTTGAACTATTTGGATTATAATTTTATTTGTGTAAGAAATAGTACGGCTTATGGATTTCATGTTGCAAAATTCAATTTGATTGTGTAGTCTTATGAAATGAAAGTCTTTAAAACACAAATTTTTTAATAATATTGAAATGTGAACTTACTTTACTTAATTAATTCTCTAAGGTCCTAGAAAGTTATAAGTTCAACCTAGAAGGAACAATATTAATTTGGTGAAGAAAATTAATATAATAATTTGGTGAATAAAATACATATTTTATTAGCCTAAATATGATTCAAAATATTTATAGTGATTTAGTTCAATAGTGAGATTGAAACTAAGTTATAAATATTAAAGTGGATACATATTAGGTGATAATTTGTGCATATTTACCTTGAGATTCTATCGAATATAGAATTATTTATATGTTTACACTAACAATATAACTTTATAAACTATAATGTGATAGTTTTTGTGTATATTAATGATATGTTGATCATTTTACATAGTATTGTTAACGTTAATGAGTTTAAGAAATATCTATTTTTGTCTTTATGTTGAAAGACTTGTAAAATATATGTTATCTTATTATCTTGTAAAAACATAGTGAGAATTTCAACTAAACCAATTTAATTGTATTGAGACGCAATACTGAACTAAGTTTGATAAACCTTGAGATTGAAGAATTTAATAATTCTTTAATAGCGGTGGTATACTGAAAGTTAATTTTGATATAGCTATTTTAAATCTGAAGTACACATGTGCTAGTAGCAGGAGCCTCATGTTTGATATGCAATGCACGAGATCGGATATTACCTACAGTTTTAAACTTAGTATACTAATAATTTAAAATTGGTTTTTGTTAGATTTCTAATTGTTTTAATAGATCACATAAATGTCACTTATATTTTAGTGAGAGAAATTATAAATTTACAAGTAGGTGAATTTTTACCCAATCTTCAGTATTGTTTCATAGATGAGTAAGAAACTAATGATTATTTCCCATTTCGCAATATGGATCTAATGTTATTAATCTTTCATAGTTGGTTATGATCTTGATTAATTAAGTAAGAAAATATTCACAAGTAGGTAAATATATTCTTATATTTCCACAAGTAGGTGGATATGTTATTACTCTTTGTGGAGGTAATTTACTTCAAGTAATACTATTGTTTTATATGAAGTAGAAAACAATTGGAATTGAAATTTGTTGTTGAAACAACAAATTGTGGCCACTTCCAAAATTGTTTTGTTCATTATGTTGTGATAATTAAATTATTTTTGTAAAGAGTATATGAGATTACCTTTAAAGGTAAGTCTTGACATGTTGGTCATAGACAATTTTGTTAGACAATTGATACAAGAATGCATCATAATTTTTGTCTATGAGGAAGCCAAGTGACAACTTGACTTACCTTTTACTAAGACTTTGACGAGAGAGTAAGTTTAACTATTTGATATATGGAACTTAAACCACTTTAAGTCAGGGGTGATGGGAACCCAACCTATTCCTAGGTCACCCCTAGTTTATAGGTTCAATAGGAAAAACAAGTCACAGTTGCTGACTGTGTTACTATCGATGTGATTCCATATGTAGTTTAAGATAGTACGTCTGTTGCACGACCGAGGCTGAGTTATACTTTTAACAAAGTTGATATGTTCTTAGCAACAGAAACACAGGTGAAACACTTTGCCTATATGAACTAGAAGTGGAGCCGCTTCTTATAGAGGGTAGTGGTTTACTCTCTTAGAGGTTCATGAAACAGGGTATTACGCATGGCCATATTAGCGCAAATCAATTAAGAATACTCACCGTGGTAGGAGGATTTTGTGTGTGTGTGTGTGTGTGATAATTCCGATCATATCATATAGGAGTAGAGGTTCAATCTACGGACATCATCAACTTCGATGTAACTTTGAGTTGTTTACATTAAGGGAATGTTCAATGTTCGTCACACATTCTTTCATGGACACATGCCTTGGAGTTGTTTGATAGAAATTTGTTTGGATGAGAAATATAGTTTTTCCAAACAAGACATTGTTAGAAATTGCACCTTATTCTATATTTTGGAGATTTAATTATTGTCAAGTTTGGGCTTGAATAAAACTCATTAGTTGACATAATTTAAGTAAATATAAAGGTGTAATTTGTTTCCCTAATTGTGAAAAATAAGAGAGAACTTCATTTGATTTGTGCCTATAGTGAGGCATAATAAGGTGCAAATTTGTTTGATAAAACTATTATTTTTTCTCTCATTTAATAAAAAAGACTACTTGTCACTTTATAAGTAGAAGTGTATAGTCTTATTTTATTTTGGAACAAGATATATTCTTGGGAGACTTTTGAAATTCTATTTAATTATAATTTTATTACTAATATGTAACTTACATCATTAGTAGTTACATCATTAGTAGTAATAAGTATAATTAAAATAGAAATAAATAATAGTTTAATGGTGAAACTATTATAGATATATGTATGTATCTATATGTGTAGAGATAGATATACTACATATATGTATATTGGGAGACGTCTTATATATATACATTTTAGACATAATAATTTTGCACCATGAAAATCTCTCATTCTTTTAGCATTTTTCTTACAAATAATAATTACTATAAAGAAGTGTTCGTGTGGAATAAATGTGAATTGATATTACAAATTTGTTCAGTTTTGATTGTAAGACCCCGAATTTTATGAAATAAAAGTATTCAATTTTTCTTATAATTACAATTCAGTAAATGGTTAAATTGATAAAAGGTTAAAGTTAAGGGTGAAATATGAATTTTTTTTTTCAAAATAAGCAAGTGGTTATAAAATACTCATCGTTGTCGAGGAATATTCGTTTGGTCGTGGAATATTCTTTCTGTCGGGGAATATTCGTACGACGGCGCAGCCTTTTGTGGGCCCCGTAACAGAATAACTGTCGGATGAAGAAAATGACAAATTAAAGTTTTTATAAATAACGGCGTAATCGTTACTGTTAACACTGTTGGAATACCCGGTGGGTAAAGTAAAGTAATACGCATTGTTGCACAGTAGCACACGGTATTGCACCAATTATTGACTCTTACGTAAGAAGGCACTACTCAATAATTGTTACAGTAATTACTGTTCAGTATTTTATATTATTGATTCAATAATTGCTGCGTTGATATTTTATATTGCTGTTGTTTCAATAATTGTCATTACACAGTATTTTTCATTATCGAAGCAATAATTCATATTATCTGAATAATATTATTAGATAACATTATTGACAATGTCTAGAAAGTTCTGTCTAAGGAGAGGTTTGGTCACCTAATTGCGCGCCAGTAAGAAGAAATTCTTATTGGAAAGCCCCCTCTTTCCTGGGAACTGCCTGGTTGTCAATATTGTGATTCTGTAATATTATTTGTGAATAATTAATTATTGATTTATATGATGAGAAAAATGTTGATTTTATGTGGATATAGATGGAGAAAATTTTTAATGTGACAATTGTTGAAAATTAATATTTTATCTTTTTCTGATAAAATAATTCATTTAAATATATTATTTTAATAATATATTAACGGTGATATTTTTACAATGAATATGGGATATATGAGTTTATGAGGAGAAAGAGTATTTTTGTTGCAATAAATATTAAAAACAGATTTTGTGTGTCGGTAGACCTATTTCTTGACTGAAAATTTGATTATAGCTTGTAAAATCGCCCGTTTGTGGATTTCGGTCAATTTCTGTTTGGAATTTGGAAAAACTTTCTTCTGCAAAGTTGTAGAGAATTGAATTTCCTATAAAAACTCGCGAGATTCGAATTTTCTGATAAAGGGCTATTTATTATGAATTATTGAAGTTTCGAAGCTCCGAAATAATTGATTTTTGGAAGTTTAAAATATTTTTATTTACAAAAACGTTTTTTTGTTTTGTGGCAGCCCTAGCATGTGTTTATTTAGCTGAAATCAGATTTCTAGAGGCGTAGGAATCTTGATTTATATATATATTAATTTATTAAATTTTCTGCTTTGGTGTTCTAAGCAATTTCCTATAAATAGGTGCTTAGGTTAGAATTGAAAATCACACCAGAAACTGAAGTTTTCTCTCTCTATATTATCGAGCGTATTCTTGTGAGTATTTTGAGTATACTTTGAGTATTGCTATACGGTGCAAGTTCGTTCAGCGTTATTCCAGTCAGAAGTACTGCTCTTTTGAGGTAAGGGATAATAAGGGATTTTAAGGGTTATTATTTCGAAATTCTTCTGAACCTTCAAAAATTCTGGAAAAATTTGAAATGATATTTTGATGAGTTTTGTAGATTGTGTCCAAAAATGGCGATTTTTGGATGTATAGATTAAGAGTTATGAATTTTATGAGAAAATACTATTTTAAAAGTAATCGCTTATAACTCTTTGTGGTTAACTCTAAAATTGATGAAATTTTTATTGGGAGTACATCTATATGATATCAGTATACCCTGTGAATTTTGGAATTTTTGGATAAAAATACAATTTATGATAAATGCTTAAATATTCGGTGGTTTTGGCCATGTGAAAAATAGTAAATGACTTTTAAAAATTCTGAGAAAAATATATGTTCAATATAGGACTATATTCTGCTAAATCCCAGAAAAGAAATATTTTTGGAACTGATTTAGTATTTTTCATGAAAATATTCTAGTTATGAATAAATGAATTAAATATGTTATGTGAAGTAAGAAAATTGGAAAATGTAATTTTATGGCTTGAGAATCATATATGAGGTATATGCAGATTTTTGATGAGGGTTTTGGTTATTGATGATGAAATCTTATGAGTTTGGCATTTTAGAATGATTAAATACATTATTTAGTAAAGTGTAAACAATTAAAATAAATTGTTTATAAGCTTAAAAAAATATTATTCTTTCAATATCATTATACCGAAATATTGATATGAATTTTATTGTGGGATTTCTACCTTTTTGAGTCGGGGTTACTATTCACGAGTTACTATTCATGAGTTACTATTCACGAGTTACTATTCACGAGTTACTATTCACGAGTACTATTCACGAAGCGTGAAGATGTTTTTTTGTGAAATTACTAACTTTTGGTGTCGGAGTTATTATTCACGAATACGACACTATTCATCGAAAAATGAAAATTTCTTCTTTTTGTCTAAAATATCTATTCCAGATACTAGCTTTGATTGTATCCATGTTTTGATCATTCTTGAATTTTACACCACTATGATTATTTTTGAGGTATTTTTGGACGTGGATAAAACAAAGTACGAATCCTTAATCCTTAATCCTTGTCATTTTGTTTCACTGGATTTGTTTCTTTAAAAATATTTTTTCATCATCCTCAGTTCTAAATGATGATATAATTGAATATCTTTGGCCTGTAGTGCAAAGATGAATGATTTCTGATGAATATCTTTGGCCTGTAGTGCAAAGATGACTTGTTGATGAATATCTTTGGCCAGTAGTGCAAAGATGAATTGTTGATGAATATCTTTGGCCTGTTGTGCAAAGATGAATTGTTGATGAATATCTTTGGCCTGTTGTGCAAAGATGAATTGTTGATGAATATCTTTGGCCTGTAGTGCAAAGATGACTTGTTGATGAATATCTTTGGCCGTAGTGCAAAGATAAATTTATTAAGTATGATTATGAACATGAACTGTGATTTGGTATAACCATGATCTTTGATGTTTCAGGTGATAAAAATTATCTTGTCCTGGATGAGAAAAGGAATTACGATTATGAGTTATACATGTGATTGTGGACAGGAATTGTTGATTGATGTTATAGGGATAAAACATTGTTGGTGGACTTTTAACATGGAGAAGATAATAGACTTTATAGTCTATTTGACTCTTCTAATGGATTGCTCGTTCCGCTGCAACTATGGTTGAAATTTTTATCATATACCATATGTTCTAAATCTCTGATTTATTACTGTTGAAGGCTATTGATAATTTATTCATCTTTAGTCATGACATTCTTTACTGAGCTAGTTGTGCTCACCCTTTTGCTTCATAATTCCTTTCAGGTAATACAAGTGTAGCTGGGTCGAGCGGGGGAATAACAAGGGAATAGAACGGTGGTCTATAGATGTTGAGGGTGAGATGAATTTAACTTGGAAGGGTGTTTTGCCACTGTTATACAAGATGTCTAATGACATACCACCTCGTGTCATCATAAGACATGGATGTGCTCATCCACTTGCTGAGTATATCTACCAGCACTATCTATATGATCTTGGAGTCTATTTGAAATATAACTCTCAATCAGAGACAGTGGAAATAATGATATGTCAGGAGAAGACTTGCCATTGGGAAGAATATGATAGTAATCTTCTTGTTTTTCTTTGGGGTCTATTGGGTCAACCAAGGATAATTCTGTGGCCATATGATATCTATAATAACCTAGAAGCATGGCCTCCCATGTACGAAGGTTTCCTTGAGCACTTCCCAAAGATTCTAATTTCTAAAACAGTTTTTGACTATACCTTTATGTAAGGTGTCAGTATGAGGTGCTGTCCACGGTTGGGACATGAGTCACAGTTGATATATATTTGTATACAAACTCACAGCATATGTGTTGTTGTATTTTGCACGACAATTGTTGTAATAAAGTTGTAGTTGTTTTCTGTACCATGTATTTGGCAACTCAGAATGGGTTGGATGGAATGGACCTATTTTGGGGTTGTCACAGTTGGTATCAGAGCTTAGGGATATGATCTCTGGCGGAGATCGGGGACTAGAACTAGGAGGAGAGAGATGAGTAAATCCTTCGCTAGTATGTTCTATCTAAGCTTAATTATTGGTTGGTCATAATATACGGATATTATGTGATATGTTAATTTGCTTAATTAACCCTTATTTTATGGCAGTATTTGAGAATGGCAGCTGAGAATGCTAACAATGGAGTGAATGAGACTGTTGGGATACCTCTAATCACTAATTTGATGACAGACGAAGAAGGAATTAGAGATATCCATGTGGTGAGTGAAGAATTGATAGTTGCACCCGAGATAGTCGCAGAAGTAACAGCTGAGAGTGAGGAAGAAGAGGAAGAAGAGGTACCTGAGGAGAGTTTATTAGAGGTATTTTATGATCAAAATGTAGAATTGCAAAATCGTATTCATGAGTTAGAAGAGCAGGCTGAAGAATTGCAGGCAGTCGTGGAGCAAAAGGATGCAACAATTCAAGCATGTGTTACCCGATATGTGATGCTTGAACAGAAGCATTCTTTGGCAGAGTATAAGATGATAAAGATGGAATCTGAGCTGAAAGAAGAAAAAACTGAACGAGTGAGAATAAGTGATGCATGGGTAAAAGCCACACGACACGTGGATATTGTGGAAAGAGATGTCCGATCTAAGAAGGCTAAAATAGATGATATGAATTTTTCTTTTTGGAAAGCAATTGGGAGAACTCAACATCGAGTTTTGAATTATCCTGTACAGAACGGTCAACCTGAATTTGATATGGATCGAAGATTGATGATTCAGATCATGAATCAGGAGTACGAAGAGGCAGTTGAGGGAGGAATATGCCCTATAGAAAAGTATATTCCAACGGTAGTGATGACGCCAAATGCTGCTCCAGACAAATCAAAGCCGAGTAGTTCGAGGGATAGCGGTTGTCATGACTTCCCAACAAATGAGGAATGCAAATGAAGTTATCACGGGAGATGAGTAATGGAGAAATCATAATGACTCGGGAGATAGAATCTGAAATGAAAGTAAGGTATTCTCAACTTTTCGAAATACCAGGTACGTAAATTTCGGGGACGAAATTTCATAAGGAGGGGAGATTGTAAGACCCCGAATTTTATGAAATAAAAGTATTCAATTTTTCTTATAATTACAATTCAGTAAATGGTTAAATTGATAAAAGGTTAAAGTTAAGGGTGAAATATGAATTTTTTTTTTCAAAATAAGCAAGTGGTTATAAAATACTCATCGTTGTCGAGGAATATTCGTTTGGTCGTGGAATATTCTTTCTGTCGGGGAATATTCGTACGACGGCGTAGCCTTTTGTGGGCCCCGTAACAGAATAACTGTCGGATGAAGAAAACGACAAATTAAAGTTTTTATAAATAACGGCGTAATCGTTACTGTTAACACTGTTGGAATACCCGGTGGGTAAAGTAAAGTAATACGCGTTGTTGCACAGTAGCACACGGTATTGCACCAATTATTGACTCTTACGTAAGAAGGCACTACTCAATAATTGTTACAGTAATTACTGTTCAGTATTTTATATTATTGATTCAATAATTGCTGCGTTGATATTTTATATTGCTGTTGTTTCAATAATTGTCATTACACAGTATTTTTCATTATCGAAGCAATAATTCATATTATCTGAATAATATTATTAGATAACATTATTGACAATGTCTAGAAAGTTCTGTCTAAGGAGAGGTTTGGTCACCTAATTGCGCGCCAGTAAGAAGAAATTCTTATTGGAAAGCCCCCTCTTTCCTGGGAACTGCCTGGTTGTCAATATTGTGATTCTGTAATATTATTTGTGAATAATTAATTATTGATTTATATGATGAGAAAAATGTTGATTTTATGTGGATATAGATGGAGAAAATTTTTAATGTGACAATTGTTGAAAATTAATATTTTATCTTTTTCTGATAAAATAATTCATTTAAATATATTATTTTAATAATATATTAACGGTGATATTTTTACAATGAATATGGGATATATGAGTTTATGAGGAGAAAGAGTATTTTTGTTGCAATAAATATTAAAAACAGATTTTGTGTGTCGGTAGACCTATTTCTTGACTGAAAATTTGATTATAGCTTGTAAAATCGCCCGTTTGTGGATTTCGGTCAATTTCTGTTTGGAATTTGGAAAAACTTTCTTCTGCAAAGTTGTAGAGAATTGAATTTCCTATAAAAACTCGCGAGATTCGAATTTTCTGATAAAGGGCTATTTATTATGAATTATTGAAGTTTCGAAGCTCCGAAATAATTGATTTTTGGAAGTTTAAAATATTTTTATTTACAAAAACGTTTTTTTTGTTTTGTGGCAGCCCTAGCATGTGTTTATTTAGCTGAAATCAGATTTCTAGAGGCGTAGGAATCTTGATTTATATATATATTAATTTATTAAATTTTCTGCTTTGGTGTTCTAAGCAATTTCCTATAAATAGGTGCTTAGGTTAGAATTGAAAATCACACCAGAAACTGAAATTTTCTCTCTCTATATTATCGAGCGTATTCTTGTGAGTATTTTGAGTATACTTTGAGTATTGCTATACGGTGCAAGTTCGTTCAGCGTTATTCCAGTCAGAAGTACTGCTCTTTTGAGGTAAGGGATAATAAGGGATTTTAAGGGTTATTATTTCGAAATTCTTCTGAACCTTCAAAAATTCTGGAAAAATTTGAAATGATATTTTGATGAGTTTTGTAGATTGTGTCCAAAAATGGCGATTTTTGGATGTATAGATTAAGAGTTATGAATTTTATGAGAAAATACTATTTTAAAAGTAATCGCTTATAACTCTTTGTGGTTAACTCCAAAATTGATGAAATTTTTATTGGGAGTACATCTATATGATATCAGTATACCTTGTGAATTTTGGAATTTTTGGATAAAAATACAATTTATGATAAATGCTTAAATATTCGGTGGTTTTGGCCATGTGAAAAATAGTAAATGACTTTTAAAAATTCTGAGAAAAATATATGTTCAATATAGGACTATATTCTACTAAATCCCAGAAAAGAAATATTTTTGGAACTGATTTAGTATTTTTCATGAAAATATTCTAGTTATGAATAAATGAATTAAATATGTTATGTGAAGTAAGAAAATTGGAAAATGTAATTTTATGGCTTGAGAATCATATATGAGGTATATGCAGATTTTTGATGAGGGTTTTGGTTATTGATGATGAAATCTTATGAGTTTGGCATTTTAGAATGATTAAATACATTATTTAGTAAAGTGTAAACAATTAAAATAAATTGTTTATAAGCTTAAAAAAATATTATTCTTTCAATATCATTATACCGAAATATTGATATGAATTTTATTGTGGGATTTCTACCTTTTTGAGTCGGGGTTACTATTCACGAGTTACTATTCATGAGTTACTATTCACGAGTTACTATTCACGAGTTACTATTCACGAATACTATTCACGAAGCGTGAAGATGTTTTTTTGTGAAATTACTAACTTTTGGTGTCGGAGTTATTATTCACGAATACGACACTATTCATCGAAAAATGAAAATTTCTTCTTTTTGTCTAAAATATCTATTCCAGATACTAGCTTTGATTGTATCCATGTTTTGATCATTCTTGAATTTTACACCACTATGATTATTTTTGAGGTATTTTTGGACGTGGATAAAACAAAGTACGAATCCTTAATCCTTAATCCTTGTCATTTTGTTTCACTGGATTTGTTTCTTTAAAAATATTTTTTCATCATCCTCAGTTCTAAATGATGATATAATTGAATATCTTTGGCCTGTAGTGCAAAGATGAATGATTTCTGATGAATATCTTTGGCCTGTAGTGCAAAGATGACTTGTTGATGAATATCTTTGGCCAGTAGTGCAAAGATGAATTATTGATGAATATCTTTGGCCTGTTGTGCAAAGATGAATTGTTGATGAATATCTTTGGCCTGTAGTGCAAAGATGACTTGTTGATGAATATCTTTGGCCGTAGTGCAAAGATAAATTTATTAAGTATGATTATGAACATGAACTGTGATTTGGTATAACCATGATCTTTGATGTTTTAGGTGATAAAAATTATCTTGTCCTGGATGAGAAAAGGAATTACGATTATGAGTTATACATGTGATTGTGGACAGGAATTGTTGATTGATGTTATTGGGATAAAACATTGTTGGTGGACTTTTAACATGGAGAAGATAATAGACTTTATAGTCTATTTGACTCTTCTAATGGATTGCTCGTTCCGCTGCAACTATGGTTGAAATTTTTATCATATACCATATGTTCTAAATCTCTGATTTATTACTGTTGAAGGCTATTGATAATTTATTCATCTTTAGTCATGACATTCTTTACTGAGCTAGTTGTGCTCACCCTTTTGCTTCACAATTCCTTTCAGGTAATACAAGTGTAGCTGGGTCGAGCGGGGGAATAACAAGGGAATAGAACGGTGGTCTATAGATGTTGAGGGTGAGATGAATTTAACTTGGAAGGGTGTTTTGCCACTGTTATACAAGATGTCTAATGACATACCACCTCGTGTCATCATAAGACATGGATGTGATCATCCACTTGCTGAGTATATCTACCAGCACTATCTATATGATCTTGGAGTCTATTTGAAATATAACTCTCAATCAGAGACAGTGGAAATAATGATATGTCAGGAGAAGACTTGTCATTGGGAAGAATATGATAGTAATCTTCTTGTTTTTCTTTGGGGTCTATTGGGTCAACCAAGGATAATTCTGTGGCCATATGATATCTATAATAACCTAGAAGCATGGCCTCCCATGTACGAAGGTTTCCTTGAGCACTTCCCAAAGATTCTAATTTCTAAAACAGTTTTTGACTATACCTTTATGTAAGGTGTCAGTATGAGGTGCTGTCCACGGTTGGGACATGAGTCACAGTTGATATATATTTGTATACAAACTCACAGCATATGTGTTGTTGTATTTTGCACGACAATTGTTGTAATAAAGTTGTAGTTGTTTTCTGTACCATGTATTTGGCAACTCAGAATGGGTTGGATGGAATGGACCTATTTTGGGGTTGTCACATGATGCTTGACATATATCCTGGAAGTATATATCGTCTGTAACTCATAGCAAATCGATCGTGGTGGGGGCGATAAAAACCTTAAAGACAGGGATCACCCGTGTCACATCTTCTACAACAATTTTGACTTTACGAAGTTACGATTCTAACATAGCATGATATACTCTCAATAGTTAACCATGTGATTTTTTGTCTTGAACAGTGTTGGGATGTGATTATTTGGGTCTAGCCATGGTGCAACTCAGTCTATTTAATGGTCCGGATCTGGTGATAACTCATATGTATTTATTGTGACAGTGGAGAGTCCTTATTAAAATATGATTGTGTTTCCTTATTTGGTGGGATAATGAGGTTTAATTAGGACTCCTACTCTTAATTGAATTCAGTAGTTATAAGGTGATTCTACAAAGGACTCCTTCTCCTAGTTGGATGCGGGTGGAGGTGACTTTTATATATATAGCTACAAGCTAGGGTTTTAGGGGAGACAACTCACAAGAGATACAACACAAATACACAACTTGTACTCCCAATATTATTATAGTGGATTACTCTCTCTCTCCGTGGTTTTTTCCCAATTGGGTTTTCACGTAAATCTTGTGTTCACACTTTATATCTCTTTATTTATGTTTATCTGAATGTATTCCGTGAGTTTGATATAATCAACTACTCCATCAACCATTAGCGCGATTTTGGCCTGCTGTTTTGGTGATTTTGTCAGGCGTACAAAATCAGGCGTTAACATTGGCGCCGTCTGTGGGAACCAAGACATTTGTTCTAGTGTCAATTTAAAATCACCGATTCACCGAAGAAGATAAGTGATTCTTTTTTATTTACGAAATAAATATTATATATATATATGCCAGCAAATTTATAACTTTTCGTCAATTATCATATACGGATCTGCTCAAGTCTCAACCCATGAAAAAGAATAGTAGTGGAATATATGACTTTTTGTCAATTATTATACATGCGGAGTAATGATATTGCTACAATTTAGCATAAAAAGATTAATTAATATGATGAATACCAATTTGTATAGAATTTGCTTCATCATTAACATGATTAATATTATAAAACTCATGCCTTGTATGCTTATTAATGCCTATGGTTGCTTTGTGTGCTCAGGCTTAGGGTAAAGCCCATGTACTTGCTTTTAAATAAAAATAATGATAAACAACTGTGCATGATGTCAGGTCTAAAGTCTTTGACTTAGCCAGAATTAAGAAGTGAAAAACAGGAAAGTGGAGTATTGCATGCCAGTGTGGAGACTGCAGTTGAAATTAGTCAGGCAAAGAACGTACTTCCTGTTGAGCAGTGTCGAACTTGAGCAATCGAAGATTCTAAGCATTCTGAAAAAAGCCGAGATCTTACAAGAAGAAAAAGGGATTTTGAAACGGAGAAGATCTAGCCAAGACATGTTTTAAACCCTCGTGGCTCGTGTCATGTGACTCAAAGCACGCAGCTCGCGGCTAAAAGCACGTGGCTCGCGACTCAAAGCATGAAGCTCATGGCTCGAAGCACTTGGCTCGTTGTTCGTGGCTCGTGGCTCAAAGCACGTGGCTCGTAGCTCAAAGCACGAAGCTCGTGGCTCGAAGCACTTGGCTCGTTGCTCGTGGTTCATAGCTCAAAGCACGTGACTCGTGACTCAAAGTACGTGGATCGTGGTTCGTGGCTCATGGCACGTGGCACATGGGTTGTGGCTTTTGTATCTTTATGTATATCTTAGAAATAAATTGAGGAGTTGGGCGAAAATATTGAGAGTCAAAAGTTTCTGTTTGGCGTATGGTGTTTGGGTGTGACCAAATTTGTATACTCTCTTATTTTAAGTTCCTTATAAATAAGAGACTGGGGGGCAATGTTGGGATGTGATTATTTGGGTCTAGCCATGGTGCAACCCTGTCTATTTAATGGTCCGAATCTGCTGATGACCCATATGTATTTATTGTGACAGTGGAGAGTCCTTATTAAAATAGGATTGTGTTTCCTTATTTGGTGGGATAATGAGGTTTAATTAGGACTCCTACTCTTAATTGAATTCAGTAGCTATAAGGTGATTCTACAAAGGACTCCTTCTCCTAGTTGGATGCGGGTGGAGGTGACTTTTATATATACAACTACAAGCTAGAGTTTTAGGGGAGACAACACACAAGAGATACAACACAAATACACAACTTGTACTCTCAATATTATTATAGTGGATTACTCTCTCTCTCTCCATGGTTTTTTCCCAATTGGATTTTCACATAAATCTTGTGTTCACACTTTATATCTCTTTATTTATGTTTATCTGAATGTATTCCGTGAGTTTGATATAATCAACTACTCCATCAACCGTTAGCGCGATTTTAGCCTGCTGTTTTGGTGATTTTGTCAGGCGTACAAAATCAGGCGTTAACAAACAGATTTATATATTCTCTAAATAGTATTAAAGGCATTTTTAGATCTTTTTGGAGTGTAAAATAGTGTACAATTCTAAATAAATACATGTATATTATATTGGCATTCTAGGGATCACTGAGGTAGGTTAATTGAGATTCTCAGGTCTTATTATTTAAAGCACACGCATTTGTCATGTGCTCCTTTGTTTAGTTAATTCTATGATTCGGATCTTTTATATTTGATAAATTAAAATTTTAGTGAGTATTTGATATATTTTGTAGATATTTTTGGTAGTTGAATGAGATATCATAGTATTTAATCTACAAGACTTAACTGCCTTCAAAAAAACATAAAAATTCTCTTTTAAATGATATAAAAAAACAGAGAAAGGACCTGTTTGGCATGACTACAAATCTCATTTAAAAAACTGAGAAATGACCTGTTTGGTATGACTACAAATCTGAACCCCCAAACAGTATACAACAGGGACCTCACTATAATATTTATTTTCTTTTGATAGTGAATAACAGCGGACCCAACAATTATATTACTCAAAGAAAGAAAAAAAAACAAATAATAAAATATTATTGTTGGAAATAGTGTTACAATGATGCAGTGGGATAGATCAATTCAAAAGAGGATTAGATGTGTGGATGAGTTCGGGTCGATATAAATTTAAAGTAGTATAATTTTGGGTTCTTTACACTACTATACAATAATTAGAAAGTAATTATAAGATTAGTGTATTTATAAAATAATTATAAAAATAATACAACACAATAATAATATTTCAAAATTTTTCCGATCCTTTCACTATAATTGACTGAACGAAATCACATATCATCATCACCTACTACTACTACTATTACTAATTCTTTATCACTCTCTTCTACCTCTGTTTCTCTCTCTACAATTTACAGAGCACCAACAACAATGACTTCACATACCATCGTCACCTACTACTACTACTACTACTACTACTACTAATTCTTTACCATTCTCTTATATCTTAGTTTCTCTCTCTATAATTTACAGAGCACCAACAACAATGATAATGGCGATTTCAGTGGACAATCTCTTCAGAGAGAGAAAGTGAACTCTTTAGAGAGAGAAAGTACTCATTCACTTTCTCTCTCTTCATTCTACTCATAATATTCTTATTCTCTTTCATTTTCTTCTTCGATTCCCAGTCCTCCTCTCATTTTTTACCTCCGATCTCACTACTACACAACCACACGTCTCTTTATCTTCTTCGCCGTTGCCTTTCGCCGATTGATAATCCAATAAAACTGAATTATTTATATTTGTATGAATGTTTGGCTACCAACTGCACTACGAAAAAAATGTACCAACGACGACCATTGCAGAACCCAATAAAACTGTTTATGATTGCACATGTTGAAGAAAATAAATCCAGGTAACACTTGGAAACTATTCTTAACTTTTTTATAATTAATTGGTAACCCAATAAAACTGATTTGGTTACCTTTGTATGAAGGTTTGGCTACCAACTGCACTATGGGAAAAAATGTACCGGTAGCGACAATTGCAGAACACAATAAAATTGTTCATGGTTGCACATGTTGAAGAAAACAAATCCAGATAACAATTGAAAATTGTTCTTAACTTTTTATAATTAATTGTTAACCCAATAAAACTGAATTGGTTACCTTTGTATGAAGGTTTGACTATCAACTGCACTGTGACGGAGCGGACAGCGGTAGTGGCAACGTCGACACGACTATAGTAGACGAGATGCACGACCAACTCCGCCTTGAAGGGATTTCATGGCTTGAATTGAAGGAAGAAAAGTGAGCACCAGTTGGGGGGTTTTGGAGGAGGAGTTCGCAAGGATGAGGGAAGTTGGTGAGGAGCCATGGAGGAATGGAGAGCTGAGCTTGTGGGATTTGAATTGGGATAAAAGGAGTTACAGCTGAGGTGAGGTGAGAGGCATTTGTGTTGGATGGATAAGAGAGATCCAGTCGGGGAAGGAAAAGTGGAAGCTGGGATCGTGTTCTTCTCAATTGCAGCAGAGTTGCGGGGAGAGTAATGAAAAGGAACACTAATTTTGTAAATAAAATATTGAAAATGTATAAATTCTGTAAATATTTTCTGGATGTACTTTTTTTGTAATTTTTTTTAAAAATATACTAGAAAATATAAATATACCTATAATTATTTAAGAAGAGTTACGGGCTAATAATATATTAAATAGAAACTTTCGACAAGATTGGCCAAACTTTAATTATCTTTTTTTATTTTTTGTTATTTTAATTTTTCTATTTTTAATTGATGTTGGGGAGTTGTTTATCACCATAAATATGCTTATTAGGGCTTGTGAACAATTACGTTTCCATCAATTAATATTATTATCTTCGTTCTCTTTGTGAGTTCATTATCTTACTTGTGAATTCAAGGGTTTATCTGGCGTACGTTCTTGTTGGTACGTTTAAACCTTCAAATCATGTTTGTGTTAGATTGTTACAATTTAACCATATTTTGTTGGCTCTTCATTTGCGTGATTAATCTAATGTTACGTTTGTGTTGGAGGAATCAAGGTAGGAGTGGAATGACTTATTTCCATAAAATAAAAAAATATTTTTATTGTTCCATTAGAATGGAATTAACTATTCTCATTTCTGTCCAATTTGTGAATTTTGTTCATTGGTGGATGGAATGTAATGACTCATTCTAATCAGGAATGGAATGAATCATATATTTTAGTCATTATTTCATTCCCTTCTCTATTCTATTCTTTCACAAATTTTATTCCTCCATTCCAAATGTAGCATAAAAATTAGATCATATAATTTAAATATTTACATAATCATCGAACAAAAAGGAATATTGCAAAGAAATCGTCGTACTTTAATTACTAATATTTTTTGAGGGTTTGATTGTGTGACGCCCCTAAAATTAATAGGTATACATCACCCATTCTGAGTCGTCAAATACATGGTACATAATACAAATATAAACTTAAATATACAACATGAGCTGTGAGTTTTAATACAAATATTGTCTTCCAGACAGTATTCAAACTCAAAATAAGTCCTCAATACATTTATTATCACACTATTTTACAGAATAGTGAGGACAACTAATGCAAACATCTGGACCGTCACTCAGTTCCCCGACTAGTCCAGCTATATTCTCATTTCCTGAACAGAACAATAAAAGCAAAGGATGAGCTCAACTAGCCCAGTAAGAAATATTATGACTAAGATAATGCAGAATAAATTATCGTTAGCCTTCAACAGTGTTAAACTGATAAACATCAAGTTTAACTGCAACGGAACAAGCAATCCATTAGAAGAGTCAAGTAGAGCATGATATCTACTATCTTCTATGATTTAAAAAGTTTATCATTAATTTTATCGCTGAGACTCAGCTTAATAAATAATTCGCATCATCGAATCATCTATGCATTATGGCCAAGGATATTCATTAGTATCACGACCACAAATTATTCATGCACTACGAGCCAAGGATATTCGACAGAACTTTCTAGACATTGTTAATTATGCAGATAATAATACAAATAACTTGTCATCTCAATTATTGATTTAATAATATAAAATATTGTGACAATAATTGAATCAAATAACGTGAGATACTATACAGCAATTACTGTAGCAATAATAGAATAAAACTGAGTGACTTCTCACGTAAGCATCAATAATCAATACCGTGTGCTACTATGCAATCACGCGTATTACTGTACTTTTATCACCGGGTATTTCAACAGTTTAGCGATAAAACTTCCGCCGCTATTTTTATAAAAAGATATTTCTGTCGTTTTCTAACTCCGACAATACTTCCGTTGTGGGGTCCACCAATGATTATGCCATCGTACGAATATTCCCTGTTAAAACGAATATTCCCCGACCAATCGAATATTTTATAACCACTTGTTACTTTGCAAAATTTATAAATATTATCCACAACTATAATATTATATCAAATTCACTCCTTAATATTAAAAAATGATATTTATAGAAAATTAATCTTTATTCATAAAAGTTGGGGTCTTATAGATTGTATGATTTCTTTTGATGAATTAGGTCATGTTAAGCCAAAATTAATTTTAAGATTCAAATAGGGTATTCCCCTTTAATTTATGGTGTATGGTTGCTTGTTTGAGTTATATTGTAGTTCTTTTTCTTCTTTTCTTTTTAGAATATTTGGTTTTCTGATATCTAGTTTTCCTCGCTTCAAGAAAAAATGTTATTTCTAATAGAATTATTCCTAACAGAATAGTCAGAAAATTTCATCACAAATAGTTCCGTCGAGATTAATCAGTTCCTTCAGAAATTAGTCCAATTTATTATATTTTATGGTGACAAAGCTGCAAAACATAGGATTAATCGAGGTAAATCAAATTTTTGTCGAAATTAGCTTATTTTCAACATAATGATTTTTAATTCTCGATAAAATTTTTGTCAGAGCTAGACTTCTTTGTATATCTGTAAACGTGTCGGTTAGCAGACATAACATTTCCAAAGCATTTTCTTTGTTGCTAAGAATTCACCATATATACAATCTTTGCCATCTTTATCCTCTAACATATATAATCGTGGCCAAAAGATTAATAAACCTCACTCAAACTTGGCTTCCTAATCGTCAGTGTCATTTCTTTTCCTTTTAGAAAAAGAGCCATTGCCAAAGGACGAGGAGGATGAGGGTGTTGACAATGAAGATCTTTTCCTGGCACCAACCTTAATCGGTCCTGGTACGTCAGAACCAATTAAGTGAGGATAATTAAGTATAGCAGCCGAGCCACGTATTTTAAACGCAGCTCGATCATACGCCAGAGCTGCATCCTCCGGCGTTTCATATGTCCCAAGCCACACTCTAGCTCCTTTCCTAGCCGGGTCCCTTATTTCCGCCGCAAACTTTCCCCAAGGCCGCCGCCTTACACCTCGATAATGAGGCCACACTACATTATTTTCCTTTCCTTTTCCCTCGCTGATTTCCTGCCTACCTTTAGATTCGTCAGATGAGTATTCCACATTAAATATTTGCTCTAAGCTATTTTCCTTAATAAGAAAATTACTTAAGCAGCTCCATTCTTGGTTTAAATTGTTGCTCATTGCTGGAAAAACATCGCGAAATTCAGAATCGTCGAATAGATGGTGTTCTATGGATTGAAGAAGGGATGTGAGTTCAGAATCTGAGATTATTTCTTCACACATTTTTAGGGTTTCTGATGATGAGATATTTTGTTCAGTGTAATGGGGAGGGTATATCATTTATTCATGGTTTGTGAATTTATATATACATAGGAGAGAACATGAGGGTCATTAAGATGATCTCAACTCATAATTATTTAATTTATGCTCGCTGTTTGTGTGCCTACTTTTTATTAATTTCATGATTTTTATCAATTTTCTAGATTACTATTTATCTATATTTAATGCTAGTGAGGATTCTCTGACCATTTTAGTTAGATTTGTCAATCCCACCTGATTATTAAGTTAATTAAATTAAGTTATCCTAGAATAGGTTAGTCTTTCTTTAAATATCTCGTAATACAATCAATGGAAAAATAGATCAGAAATATATTTACTTACCAGAGTTAGAATTATTCAGGTTTATAAATTAGTTACCACCTACTACTTAATTTGTGTTATTATGTTACATGATGATGCTAAAAATAAGAACCAACCAGATATGCACTTTCTTGATTAGTTGACTTACATATTCGAATGACTGACAAACTTTATGGAATTTTTTAATCTTAAAAAACAATTTTATCATTTCATCAACTTTTTGTGAATTGATTATATATTGATCTATTTTATTTTACTTTTTTGTAATTAGCTTGATCATTTTTTAAGACGCAAGGGTAAAAAATAATGGTGTAAGAGTAAATATATTTAGTGATATTTTTGTAATTATTTTAGCAACATTTAATACTTTAGAAGACACTCACTGATATAATAATATCATTTTTGTTGGAAACTTGTGACTCATAATATGGAAGCCGATGAAAAAGGCTAATGCGGAGCCTAGCGGAGCGACGCACTAGCCCAAATTGGGGAACCACGTAAATCTCTTGTGTTATTCTTAATTCTTTATCGTTTGTGTGCGTGTGTGTGATCCTATATTCTAACAATTTTTATTCCGATAATATTATTTGAACCGTCTATTTTTAAATAAATAAGTGAACGACAGTATTATTCCTTTAGACTCGTTGTAAATACACTTCGGTTACATCAAGTATCGTCATATTTATAATTCGGCCCATTAAAGAATTTGGGTTTATAATTTATTATATAAAATGTCTAACTTGATACAATGTCAACCCCAATTTCAAAATCCAGTTAAAATTGTGAGACCCCAAATTTTATGAATAAATATTTATTTTTTTCAAAATATTTTTTTATGTTATGATGTGGATTTGAGATAATGTTATAGTTGTGGATAATATTTATAAAATTTGAAAAGTAAGCAAGTGGTTATAAAATATTCGATTGGTCGGGGAATATTCTTTTTGTCGGAGAATATCCGTATGACGACACAATCATTGGTGGATCCCACAACAGAATTATTGTCGGAATGAGAAAACGACAAAAATATGAGTGGTTGCATAGTAGCACACGGTATTGATTATTGGTTCTTACGTGAGAAGTCACTCAGTCTTACTCAATAATTGTTACAGTAATTACTGTTCAATATTTTATTTTATTGATTCAATAATTGTTGTGTTGATATTTTATATTATTGTTGTTTCAATAATTGTCACTGCACAGTATTTTTCATTATCAAATCAATAATTCATATTATTTGAATAATATTATTAGATAACATTATTGGCAATGTCTAGAAAGTTCTGTCAAGGAAAGGTTTGGTCACCTAATTGCGCACCAGTAAGGAGAAATTCTTATCGGAAAGCCCCTCTTTCCTGGTAACGGCCTGATTGTCATTATTGTGATTCTGTAATATTATTTGTGAATAATTAATTGTTGATTTATATGATAAGGAAATATTTATTTTATGTGGACATAAATGATAGATAGGAAAATATTTATTTTATGTGGTTATAATTGAAAGAATTAATGTTGAGGTATTTTATCAGTATTTTGTCGGATTGGAGGTATTAAAAACTCAAATTGGTGTTTTTAAAGTTCTATTGCGTGAGTTATAATTTTAATTTGACCGTTGGATCGTTGTGATTTTTGGATATGTTATGCATATATAAGTTGAGTATATGTCCACAAATTTGGAACTGTTAAAAATTAACGTATGATTTGTTAGGAATTTTAAGAGGTATTGAAAATCGTCCGTTTGTGGATTTCGGATATTTTCTGTTTGGAATTTGGAAAACTTTTCTTCTACAAAGTTGTAGAGAATTCGATTTCGTGTGGAATGGACATAAAATTTGTATTTTTCTGATAAAAGGACTATTTATTATGAATTATTGAAGTTTCAGAAATTAAAATATTTTTATTTAAATTATGGGTGGGACCCACTTTTGGTTGTTGGAGAAGATGGCTGATTTCTGGAGGGCCCCACTTGTGGTGGTTGAATTTTTATTCAAAGCATGCATGCGTAGAAATAATAATAATAATATTTTATTATTTAGTCTCCTATGACATTCTAGCATTTTTCCTATAAATAGGCGCTTAGGTTAGAATTAAAAATCACACTAGAAACAAGTTTTATTTCTCTCTATATTATCGAGCGTATTTTTGTGAGTATTTAGATACTTTGAGAGTTGTTATTCAGTGCAAATTTCTTTTGGCTTTACATCCAATATTTCGATCAGAACTACTGTTATTTTGAGGTAAGAGGTGTTATTTTCTTCGTAAAATGATATTATTTTCTTCAATATCATAATAAAAAAATATTGATATGAATTTTATTGTGGAATTTCTACCATTTTGTGTCGGGGTTACTATTCACGTATACGGCACTATTCATAAATACGACACTATTTACCGAAAAATAAAATTTTCTCTTTTTCGTCCCAAATGTCTATTATGGTTACTATCATTGATTGTATCCATGTTTTGATCTTCATTCTATACTCATTTGGTTAAAGTTTTGGCTTCTATATTCCATGAAATTAGCAAAATATCCTTGATATTTGCGCTTCATTCAGTATCTTTTCATGGAAATATTATTCTAAGAATTCTTGATAAAGTTTAACTTATTCATGTTGGAGTACTATTCACGGGTTACTATTCACGAAGTACTATTTATGGGGTACTATTCACTCGAGTACTATTCACCCGGGGTACTATTCATGATAAAAATTAATTCATTTTTTGGTCCAAATCATTTTTGGTACAATATAATTCTTGAATTTTACTCCACAAAGCAGTGTCATGTTGACAATTTGAACGTTATTAAATTCTGGATAAATTAAATTATGAATCTTTAAAATTTATCCTTGAACTTTTTTTATTGAATTATTATGTCATTGTCATCATCCTCATGCTTATATTGTTATGAAAGTCATCTTTGGCCCGTAGTGCATAGATGGACTTGGTATGATTATGACCAGAGATTATTCGGTATAATCATGACCGTCATGTTATAAATGATGTGATAAAAGTTCTCATTGGCCCGTAGTGCATTGATGGACAATTTTTGGTATGATTATGGTCATGGATTCTTTTCGGCTAAGGGTGCGAAGATGAATTGTTTTATGACATAATTATGACCATTGATGAAAATACGATTATCTTTGGCCCGTAGTGCAAGGATAATTCGTGGTCGTGATACTAAAAAATATCCTTGGCCCGTAGTGCAGGGATGATTCGATGATGTGGATTATTTATTAAGCTGAGTCTCATCGATAAAATTGATGATAAATCTTTTAAATCATAGAAGATAATATATTTTACGCTCTACTTGACTCTTCTAATGGATTGCTAATTCCGCTGTAGTTGTTGATCTAAAATGTGGCGCCCCCAAAATAGGTATACATCACCTATTCTGAGTTGTAAAATTTATGGTACAGAATACAAATATAACCTTAAATATACAACATAAGCTGTGAGTTTTAATACAAATATTGTCTTCTAGACAATATTCAAACTCAAAATAAGTCCTCAATACATTTATTATCACATTATTTCATAGAATAGTGAGGACTACTAATGCTATCATCTGGACCGTCACTCCGATCCCCGACTAGTCCCTGCTACGTTCTCATTTCCTGAAGAAAACAATGAAAGCAAAAGGGTGAGCTCAACTAGCCCAGTAAGAAATATTATGACTAAGATAATGCAGAATAAATTATCCTTAGTAAAATAAAATTTTCTCTTTTTCGTCCCAAATGTCTATTATGGTTACTATCATTGATTGTATCCATGTTTTGATCTTCATTCTATACTCATTTGGTTAAAGTTTTGGCTTCTATATTCCATGAAATTAGCAAAATATCATTGATATTTGCGCTTCATTCAGTATCTTTTCATGAAAATATTATTCTGAGAATTCTTGATAAAGTTTAACTTAATCATGTTGGAGTACTATTCACGGGTTACTATTCACGAAGTACTATTTATGGGGTACTATTCACTCGAGTACTATTCACCCGGGGTACTATTCATGATAAAAATTAATTCATTTTTTGGTCCAAATCATTTTTGGTACAATATAATTCTTGAATTTTACTACACAAAGCAGTGTCATGTTGACAATTTGAACGTTATTAAATTCTGGATAAATTAAATTATGAATCTTTAAAATTTATCCTTGAACTTTTTTTATTGAATTATTATGTCATTGTCATCATCCTCATGCTTATATTGTTATGAAAGTCATCTTTGGCCCGTAGTGCATAGATGGACTTGGTATGATTATGACCAGAGATTATTCGGTATAATCATGACCGTCATGTTATAAATGATGTGATAAAAGTTCTCATTGGCCCGTAGTGCATTGATGGACAATTTTTGGTATGATTATGGTCATGGATTCTTTTCGGCTAAGGGTGCGAAGATGAATTGTTTTATGACATAATTATGACCATTGATGAAAATACGATTATCTTTGGCCCGTAGTGCAAGGATAATTCGTGGTCGTGATACTAAAAAATATCCTTGGCCCGTAGTGCAGGGATGATTCGATGATGTGGATTATTTATTAAGCTGAGTCTCAGCGATAAAATTGATGATAAATCTTTTAAATCATAGAAGATAATATATTTTACGCTCTACTTGACTCTTCTAATGGATTGCTAATTCCGCTGTAGTTGTTGATCTAAAATGTGGCGCCCCCAAAATAGGTATACATCACCTATTCTGAGTTGTAAAATTTATGGTACAGAATACAAATATAACCTTAAATATACAACATGAGCTGTGAGTTTTAATACAAATATTGTCTTCTAGACAATATTCAAACTCAAAATAAGTCCTCAATACATTTATTATCACATTATTTCATAGAATAGTGAGGACTACTAATGCTATCATCTGGACCGTTACTCCGATCCCCGACTAGTCCCTACTACGTTCTCATTTCCTGATGAGAACAATGAAAGCAAAAGGGTGAGCTCAACTAGCCCAGTAAGAAATATTATGACTAAGATAATGCAGAATAAATTATCCTTAGTAAAATAAAATTTTCTCTTTTTCGTCCCAAATGTCTATTATGGTTACTATCATTGATTGTATCCATATTTTGATCTTCATTCTATACTCATTTGGTTAAAGTTTTGGCTTTTATATTCCATGAAATTAGCAAAATATCATTGATATTTGCGCTTCATTCAGTATCTTTTCATGGAAATATTATTCTGAGAATTCTTGATAAAGTTTAACTTATTCATGTTGGAGTACTATTCACGGGTTACTATTCACGAAGTACTATTTATGGGGTACTATTCACTCGAGTACTATTCACCCGGGGTATTATTCATGATAAAAATTAATTCATTTTTGGTCCAAATCATTTTTGGTACAATATAATTCTTGAATTTTACTCCACAAAGCAGTGCCATGTTGACAATTTGAACGTTATTGAATTCTGGATAAATTAGATTATGAATCTTTAAAATTTATCCTTGAACTTGTTTTATTGAATTATTATGTCATTGTCATCATCCTCATGCTTATATTGTTATGAAAGTCATCTTTGGCCCGTAGTGCATAGATGGACTTGGTATGATTATGACCAGAGATTATTCGGTATAATCATGACCGTCATGTTATAAATGATGTGATAAAAGTTCTCATTGGCCCGTAGTGCATTGATGGACAATTTTTGGTATGATTATGGTCATGGATTCTTTTCGGCTAAGGGTGCGAAGATGAATTGTTTTATGACATAATTATGACCATTGATGAAAATACGATTATCTTTGGCCCGTAGTGCAAGGATAATTCGTGGTCGTGATACTAAAAAATATCCTTGGCCCATAGTGCAGGGATGATTCGATGATGTGGATTATTTATTAAGCTGAGTCTCAGCGATAAAATTGATGATAAATCTTTTAAATCATAGAAGATAATAGATTTTACGCTCTACTTGACTCTTCTAATGGATTGCTAATTCCGCTGTAGTTGTTGATCTAAAATGTGGCACCCCAAAATAGGTATACATCACATATTCTGAGTTGTAAAATTTATGGTACAGAATACAAATATAACCTTAAATATACAACATGAGCTATGAGTTTTAATACAAATATTGTCTTCTAGACAATATTCAAACTCAAAATAAGTCCTCAATACATTTATTATCACATTATTTCATAGAATAGTGAGGACTACTAATGCTATCATCTGGACCGTTACTCCGATCCCCGACTAGTCCCTGCTACGTTCTCATTTCCTGAAGAGAACAATGAAAGCAAAAGGGTGAGCTCAACTAGCCCAGTAAGAAATATTATGACTAAGATAATGCAGAATAAATTATCCTTAGTTTTCAATAGTGTTAAACTGATACAATATAACAAACATCAAGTTTAACTACAGCGGAACAAGCAATCCATTAATAGAGTGAAGTAGAGAATAAAATCTACTATCTTCTATGTTTTAAAAGGTTTTTCATCATTTTTATCGCTGAGACTCAGTTAAAAAAATAATCCACATCATCCCCGCACTACGGCCAAGGATATTCATTAGTATCACAACCACAAATTATCCATGCACTACGGGCCAAGGATATTCGTGTATTCATCAATGGTCATGATCATGCCAACAACTGTCCATCAATGCACTACGGGCCAATGAGGACTTTTACCACATTATTTGCAACATTACGGTCATGATTATACCGATTAATCCCTAGTCATAATTATACCAAGTCCATCTATGCACTACAGGCCACAAATGACTTTCAACATAATATAAACATGAGGATGATGACAATGATATAAGAATTCAATAAAAACAAGTTCAAGAATTAATTTATCCATGAACCAATAACGTCCAAATTGTCGACATGATACTTCTTTGTGGAGTAAAATTCAAGAATGCTCGGAAGAATGTTTTCATGAAAAGATACTGGATGAAGCACAAATATTAAGGATATTCCACTAATTTCATGGAGTATAGAAGTAAAAGTTTTAACCAACTGAGTATAAGAGAATATATAAAACTACAAATGGATTTTCGTCCGCCATGATAAGTTGTATGTTTACCTACTTATTGAATACCAATTCATGCGAATTGTGCCCATCTCAAGTATATTTTATTGTGTTTTAGTTGCATTTCATGTTATTTTGCATTGCATTTACTTAAAACTCCTTTTGGTGAATAAGTGCAGGAATCGGCTTAATTTCGGTGGTATTAATTAGAAGGCACGTGGCTAATAGATGCGTGAAGGCGAGGCACAAATGAGGATGTGCATTGCATGGAGGTACGATGAAGCATGGAGACCAAGCATGGAGCAAGAGGATCAAGCATTAAAAAACAAATAGCAGTAGCAGCATGACAGAAGAAAAAACCAGAACCAGAACCTGTAGAGTGCAAGCCGCGCGGCCGCGCGGTAGATCAGCTTGGGGAGCGTGCGCCCACACGAGTACCCGCCTAGACAATGATGACCTACTGCAAGTTGTGCGGCCACGAGCAGGACAAGTGCAGGAGACGCGCACCCGCGTGAGAGGCCGGCTGGACAGGGCAAACTTTTTGCAAGTCTCGTGCCCGCGCGAGTGATATACTAGAGGAGCGCACGGCTGCGCGCGATGCTGATGCTGTGATTTTGTTTAATTTTAATTTTAATTAAATGATGGGTAATTGTTTTTAAAAACGATTCTGACGGGTGTCAGAGGTACACTTGATAATTTTGAGTGGATTTTCATCATAGTAACTAGGGTTTACACCTTGGGAGAGATTCGAACGTAGAACGAAGCAAAAACGTCTTCTTCTCCAATTCTTCTTGGGATTCTCTGTCATTATGGATTTTCATTATTATCTACTGGATTTCTATAAGGATTTAAGCGTTTATCATTGGTTTTTATTCAGCGATTGGGTTTGATCGTTCTATCTTTCTTATTTCAATTGTTGCTTATTGATCATGTTTAGCGTTGATCCCATAATAGTTTTTGGTTCAATCATGAACTAAACTCCATTAAGGTATTCTAACGGATTTTAATATGTAGTTTGGTTGCACGCTTAAATGCTAGGGTTGTTTTGCATATCATATGGGATATTTATCATGTTTGTTTTACATGTATGAATGTTTGATCACCATTCGTCTCAGTATTTGTATGGAATTGACAATGAACATGCAAGTATGGATTGTAATCATGATAACATGCGAATATGGGGCTGTTGTATATGGCTTGCGTATTTTGTGAACCAGATAGACATATATTGTTTCACCGTATGAGCTAGAATAAGGGCTTGTGTTTAAAATCAATATAATTGTAATTTCACATAGACATATAGTGATTTTGGTTGTATTGGTGATTACATAGAGTCTAACATCTGTAGATGTTGTGTAAGTAGGTTATAGTGCATTGAAAAATGGTTATAACTCTATTTGTGCTCTTGGCTATTTTCCTGTGATATGTGAACGCTTATTGCATGATAGTGGCGATTAGATGAAATATTAAATGAAGTTAGGGTCCCATTATTTCCGGATTATATTTATTCTATTTGTATTCTTATTTTTAGTTGTTATTCATAATTAGTTTAAATACGGCGAGTTAATTGATGCATGATAATTTAAATTTAAACTTTCTATGTGGGATCGATACTCTACTTACTCTGTATTACTTGTTGACATATGTATGCTTGCATGAGTTAGAGCTCTTTTATCAGAACTGAAAAAGAGGCAACACGTCATGCGATAATCCACGTATACAGATCATTTCCACAATTTAATAAGGAATGAATACAAAGGATCATTCACCATACATGTGGTAATCCACATAGACATGTTATTCCAACAGAATAATAAAGAATGGAATAACAGAAGAATTCACCATGCATGCGATAGATCGCACAGACAGATTATTCCCAACAGAATAATAAATAATGGAACCAAGTTATTTGCATAATAAAATATAATATATTCTAATTATTGTCTAATAAAATAAATAACTTTATAAAATTATTCTGTTTTAAATAAAAAAAAATTACTATGCAAAATACTATGCATAATAGAATATAATATATTCTATTTATAGTCTAATAAAACAAATAACTTTATAAAAGTATTCTATTTTATATAAAAAGCTTTTCTGTTTTATTACATTAATAATACTAATAAAACAAAATTTATATATATATATATATATATATATATATATAAACTTCCGTGACTTCATAAAAAACACCTCAATATATTTAACAACATTTATCATCATTATTATAATTCACAATATTAATCGACCAGGTCGTTCTCAGAAAAGAATGGGCCTTCCAATAAGGATTTCTCCCTATTGGCGCGCAATTAGGTGACCAAACCTCTCCTTGACAGAACTTTTAGACAACGTTAATATTGCAAATAATAATATTAATAACTCTGTCATCTCAATTATTGATTTAATAATATATAAAATATCAACAATAACTGAATCAAATAACGTGAGATACTATGCAACAATTACTGATGTAATAATTGAACAAAACTGAGTGACTTCTCACGTAAGCATCAATAATCAATACAGTGTGCTATTATGCAACCACGCGTATTACTGTACTTTTACTACCGAGTAGTTCAACATTTTTAATGGTAAAACTTCCGCCTTTATTTTCATAAAAATATTTTTTGTCGTTTTCTCAATCCGACAATAATTCGTTGTGGGGTCCACCAATGATTGTGTCATCGTACAAATATTTCCTGTTAAAACGAATATTCTCCGACCAATCGAATATTATATAACAACTTGCATACTTTGCAAAATTTATAAATATTACCCACAACTATAACATTATATCAAATCCACACCATAATTTGAAAAAAATATTTTGAGAAATTTAAATCTTTATTCATAAAATTTGGGGTCTCACATAAAACTTATTGTCTATTATATTCTATCAGTTGTTATACTGTTAAAGGTTAAGGATAATTTATTCTACATTATCTTAGTCATAATATTTCTTACAAGGCTAGTCGAGCTCACCCTTTTGCTTTTATTGTTCTCTTCAGGAAATGAGAACGTAGTCGGGACTAGTCGGGGAATAGAGTGGTGGTCCAGATGATAGCATTAGTAGTCCTCACTATTCTATGAAATAATGTGATAATAAATGTATTGAGGACTCCTTTTGAGTTGAATAATGTCTAGAATACAATATTCGTTTAAAAACTCTCAGTTTATGTTTTGTCGTATGTCACACGACAGTTGTATTATTAAGTTATATTTAAATTTTATACCATGTATTTGGCAACTCAAGATGGGTGATATATACCTATTTTGGGGGCGTCACAAAAATTGACTGGAATATCCGACCCGTTCAAAAATCCGATCGGGTCTTAAGTATTTAATATAAGTCTAAATACACTTCTGTTACGCTAAGTACAATCAAATTCATAATTCGGCCCCCAAAGTATTCATATTGACTTTGAAAATACGATTTGACCATATTAATATCGACTTCATTAAAAATTAAAATACTTCTAAATACAATTAACTCCAAATTAAAATATTCTAAGTACAATTAGTCCCAAATTAAAATACTTCTAAATATTTTTCATTTCTATAACTTCTTCCCTCTAGGCGCAGAACAACCTCGCAACATGAAGTTGGGGGAAAAAACAATCAACCAACTAAGTTGCTTCAAATCATGACAATTGGTACCATTGTGGTGTATTGGGGGAAAAACTCGGCAAAAGATTGTCATCAAAAATGCGGTGATAATGAGCAAATCCAAATATTAATTAATTGGTAGACTAATTGATGATGGAGAAAGATTGCTGAAATTTGAAATTTATTTGTTTAAATTTTAAATATATGTTTAAATTTTACTTGTGATTGTGAAGTTTGAGATAAGATTGGAGTTTAGGAAAGAAAATGTTGCTTGATTGATGATGGTGATGGTGATGGAAGAGTTGATGATGGTAATGGTGTTAGAAGTGTTGATTATGATGGAGGAGTTTAGGGAAGAAATAATGAGATTTAAATTAGTTATTATAGAAATAATTTCTTAATTTTTTTAAAAAATTTAAATTGTATTTTAATATATTCAAACTGTATAATACTATTTATCTTGTCGGCAATTGAGGTATTTTGGCCAATTTTGCCCGAAATTTGAATTTGGGGCTACATTTATTGCAATTAGGCACGTTTGGTCGTGAAATATTTCTACTATCGGGGAATATTCGTACGACGGCGCAGCCTTGTGTGGGCCCTATAACGGAAAGTGATTGGATGAAAAAAACGACAAGTATAAGTTGTTTACAAAAAACGGCGTAGTTGTTACCGTTAATACTGTTGGAATACCCGGTGGTTAAAACACAGTATCACACAGTATTGCACCAATTATTGATTCTTACGTAAGAAGGCAATACTCAATAATTTTTATAGTAATTATTGTTCAATATTTTATTTTATTGATTCAATAATTGCTGCGTTGATATTTTATATTATTTGTGTTTCAATAATTGTCACTACATAGTATTTTTCATTATCAGATTAATAATTCATATTATTTGAATAATATTATTAGATAGCATTATTGGCAATGTCTAGAAAGTTCTGTCTAAGGAGAGGTTTGCTCACCTAATTGCGCTCCAGTAAGAAGAAATCCTTATTGGAAAGCCCCCTCTTTCCTGGAAACTGTCTGGTTGTTAGTATTGTGATTCTGTAATATTATTTGTGAATAATTAATTATTCATTTATATGATGAGGAAAATATTCATTTTATGTGGATATAGATGGAGAAAATTTTTAATATGACAATTGTTGAAAATAAATATTTTATCTTTTTCTGATAAAATAATTCATTTAAATATATTATTATATTATAATAATATAATAATGGTGATACCTTTACAATGAATGTGGGATATATGAATATATGAGGAGAAAGAGTATTTTTGTTACTAAAAATATTTAAAACATATTTTTCATGTTTGTGGACCCAATTTCTTGACTAAAATTTGATTATAGCCTGTAAAATCGTCCGTTTGTGGATTTCGGTCAACTTCTGCTTGGAATTTGAAAAAACTTAAAACTACAAAGTTGCAGAGAATTGAATTTACTATACAATGGACATAAGTTTCAAATTTTTCTGATAAAAGTGCTATTTCTTATGAATTATTCAAGTTCCGGAATAATTAATTTTTGAAGTTTTACATATTTTTTTAATAAATTAAAAATGTTTTTTTTTCATTTTGTGGGCCTCACTAACATGTGCAAAGTGCTGAATTCAGTTGGTAAAAGTGGGAGTAGGAAATTTATATAAATATATTATTATTTTATTAAATTTTCTACTTTGGTGTTCTAAGTATATTCCTATAAATAGGGTGCTTAGGTTAGAATTGAAAATCACACCAGAAACTAAAGATTTCTCTCTATATTATCGAGTGTAATCTTATGAGTATTTTGATACTTTGAGTGTTGCTATATGGTACAAGTTCCTTCAGCACTATATCCAGTATTCCAGTCAGAAGTACTGTCTGTTCGAGATAAGGGATGTTATTTTTTTTATAAATGATATTATTTCTTTCAATATCATTATGCCGAAATATTGGTAAGATTTTTCTTGTGAAATTCTTGTCTTTTAGTGTCGGAGTTACTATTCACGTATACGACACTATTCACGTATACGACACTATTCACGAATACGACACTATTTAATGAAAAATTAAATTTTCATTTTTTCCAAAATATCTATTATGGATACTAGCTTTGATTGTATCCATATTTTGACCATTCTTGAATTTTACTTCACTATGATTATTTATGAAGTATTTTTGAACTTGGACTGTCTAAAGTATGAATCCTTATTATTTGTTCTTTTGTTTCACTGGATTCGTTTTCTTTAAAATATTTTTCATCATCCTCAGTCCAAAATGATGATATTATTGAATATCTTTGGCATGTACTGCAAAGATGGTTGATTTTCTTATGAATATCTTTGGCTCGTAGTGCAAAGATGTACAGGTGTTGAGATGAACATGACCAACTGATGAATATCTTTGGCCTATAGTGGAAAGATGAATATTTGATTCAAGATGTTTATTGATTGATGTTACAGGGATAAAATATTGATGAAAAACTTTTAAATTCATAGAAGAAAGTAGGTTTCATTCTCTACGTAACTCTTCTAATGAATTATTATTTCCGCCACGAATATTGATTTAAAACTTGTTGTTTATTGTATTCTATCAGATTTTTCTTTCCCTGTTGAGGACTAACGATAATTTGTTCTATGTTATCTTAGTCATAATATTCTTTACTGGGCTAGTTGAGCTCACCCTTTTCCTTTTTGTTCTATTTTTCTTCTCAGGAGGCGAGAATGTAGCGAGTACTAGTCGGGGTATGGAATGAAGGTTCTAGAATGTCATTTTAGTAGTCCTCACTATTTTGTAAAATAGTGTATCAATAATTGTAATGAGGACTTATTTGAGTGTTGATATTGTCTAGAAGACAATATTTATTTTTAAACTCATAATTTATGTGTTGTCGTATTTTGCACGACAATTGTATTAATAAAGTTGTAGTTGTTTTTGTCCCATGTATTTGACGACTCAGAATGGGTGTTGTATACCTATTTTGGGGTCGTCACAGTTGGTATCAGAGCTTAGGGATATGATCTCTGGCGGAGATCGGGGAATAGAACTAGGAGGGGAGAGACGAGTAAATCCTTCGCTAGTGTGTCCTACCTAAGCTTATTTTTTGGTTGGTCAAAATATAGGGATATTATGTGATATGTTAATTTCTTTAATTAACCCTTATTTTATGGCAGTATTTGAGAATGGCAACTGAGAATGTTAACAGTGGAGTAAGTGAGATCGTGGAGACACCTTTACTCACTAATGAGGAGAACGTGCAGCAGGCCGAAAATGTTCCTCCTGTAAACAACACCACTGAGCAGACGATGAACGACGGGATGTTTAGAAGCTTTTTGTAGTTCATGCAAAATCAAACAAAGGAGACTCGTGTACAAAATATAGGTGGAAATGATAGCAACGCACGGTTTATCACAGCCAAGCAGTTTAAAGAGTTGGGACCACCAGAATTCTGGGGAAAGCCGGATCCGATTAAGGCAGAGACGCGCGTCAAGAAAATTACCAAGATATTTGATGTCTTGGGATGCACGGAGGAACAGAAGGTTCAATTCGCCAACTTTATGTTCTGTAATGTGGCAGATTACTGGTGGGAGTCTGTGAAGCGTACCCATCCATCCACACTTAGCATGTCTTGGGAGACGTTTCAGAAACTATTCAATGACAAGTACTTTCCTGAAAGTATTCGTCATATGAAGGAAGTGGAGTTTATTAGACTGGAACAAAACAACATGACGGTGTCCCAATACGAGGCGAAGTTTGCAGAGTTATCCAGGTTTGCACCTCATTTGGTGGAGAATGAGGAACGTATGACGCGGATGTTTCTGAGAGGTTTGAAACCTGGCATACGTCAATATCTCATTTCTCATAAATTTTCTCTCTATTAAGATGTTGTTAACAGGACTCGGTTATTAGAGCGAGATAACGAGTACGTTCAACCGAGGGACCACAACTAGGATCATACTGGTGACAGTAGTCATCAGAACAATGATAACCAGGGAAGAAAGAAAAATATGGACAAAAGCGGTAACCACCCTGGTGGTAATCATGGACATGAAAATAGAAGAAGCGAGTCGGGAGGAGATTTTAAAAAGAGGAGGTTCAACAATGATAATGCGAAGACGTCAGCACCAACAACAACTGGTTCTAAGGGAGGAGAATGACCACCAGTCGTATGCTATAAATGTGGAAAAGAGGGACATATCAGCCCAAACTTCTCGCAACAGTTCAAGGTATGTTATAATTGTGGAAAGGAATGACATATTGCTCGAGATTGTACTGTTGCGAAACCAAGTCCAGTGGGGATGGTGACTCAAAAGGCTATCCCAAAAAGTCAAAGTCAACGGTTCCTGAAAGAGCGTTTGTCGTGACTGGTCAAAATACGAGGAACCCAAACGAGGTGATCACGGGTTAGCTAATCATAAATTCTTGTGAAGTTTATACCTTACTAGATACCGATGTTACCCATTCATTTATCTCTCCTGCTTGTGCTCAATGTTTAAACTTGACTCAGGAGAAATTAGACTTTGATTTATCTGTGGAGACTCCATTACGAGAAAATTTCATTACATCCACTGTTTATAAATCCTGTTTGATCCAAGTTGGCACCATCACATTACCTATTGACCTTATCTCTTTAAAGATACTTGCTTTTGATGTGATTTTAGGGATTGATTGGTTAACTACTCATCATGCCAAAATTGATTATTTTCGTAAGGTTGTTAGTTTTCATATTCCTGACCAACCTGTTGTACAAATTCAAGAAACTAAACCACTAAAATCAATTACTATCATATCAAGTCATAAAGCTATTCGTTTATTGAAAAACGGATGTCAATCTTTCTTAGGCCATGTTATGAATTTGAATAAAGATACGTCAGATTTGAATAATATTCCTGTTGTTAGTAAATTTCCTGACGTATTTCCTGAAGAACTTCTCGGTCTACCCCCAGAACGTGAAGTTGAATTCTTTATTGATCTTGAACCTAGTACAAAGCCCATTTCTAAAACCCCATATCGAATGTCTCCTATTGAACTTCAGGAGTTAAAGGTCCAACCACAAGAGTTGTTGGACATCGGTTTCATTCGTCCTAGTACGTCTCCTTGGGGTGCTCCTATTTTATTTGTAAAGAAGAAAGACGGGAGTATGCGACTTTGTATTGACTATCGAGAATTGAACCATGTCACCATCAAGTAAAGGTATCCGCTACCTCGCATTGATGACCTATTTGACCCGTTACAAGGAGCACAATTCTTTTCAAAGATCGATCTTCGTTCTGGATATCATCAGTTGAAGATTAGAACTGAAGATATTCCAAAGACTGCCTTCAGAACTGGGCACGGGGATTATGAATTCTTAGTCATATCTTTTGGATTGACTAATGCTCCTGCGGCTTTCATGGATATGATGAACCGAGTATTCAAGGAATATTTGGATCAGTTCGTTGTTGTCTTTATTGATGACATTCTCATATATTCCAAAAGTCGTGAAGATCATGAGCATCATTTGAAGCTGGTACTCCACAGGCTTCGTGAAAACAAGCTTTATGCTAAGTTGAAAAAATGCGAGTTCTAGCTTGAGGAAGTAGCATTCCTTGGGCACGTGGTGTCAAAACATGGAGTATCTGTTGACCCGGCGAAGATTGAAGCAATAAAAAGTTGGGAGCAACCGAAGTCGGTGACCGAAGTACGTAGCTTTCTGGGCTTAGCTGGTTATTATCGGAGATTCGTGGAAGGATTTTCTCGAATCGCTACTCCATTAACTCAGCTGACTCAAAAAGATATAAAATTCGTATGGAGCGAGGAATGCAAGAAGAGTTTCCAAGAGCTTAAGAAGAGACTCATTTCAGCACCTGTTCTGACAATACCATCTGGTTCGGATGGATTTGTTATCTACAACGATGCTTCAGGCAAAGGGTTAGGATGTGTTCTCATGCAACATGGAAAAGTCATACCCTATGCCTCACGACAACTTAAAGAATATGAGAGGAATTATCCTACTTATGATCTAGAGTTGGCGGTAGTCGTTTTCACGCTAAAGATCTGGAGGCACTATCTATATGGGGAGAAAGTGGAGATATATTCAGATCATAAAAGCCTCAAATATTTCTTCACTCA
The DNA here is from genome assembly GCA_020205505.1 of Panax japonicus. Taxonomy (NCBI): domain Eukaryota; kingdom Viridiplantae; phylum Streptophyta; class Magnoliopsida; order Apiales; family Araliaceae; genus Panax; species Panax japonicus. Next base: position 5,543,556 of record CM035099.1, read on the forward strand.
AAAGGAACTCAACATACGGCAACGACGTTGACTCGAGTAGTTGAAAGATTACGACCACACCATTCAATACCATCCTGGAAAAGCGAATGTGGTAGCTGACGCGTTGAGTAGAAGATCATATGCGGGAACGGGTGCGATGTTGTTAACACAAAGGCCTATTTTGTGTGATTTACAAAAGATGAAGATAGAATTCAAGACTCCGGGGACCCATGCGATGATTTCAAGTATACGCATAGAACCGACTTTAATCGAAAAAGTTAAAGTTGCTCAAGCCACAGACCCAGAGCTGATGCGTATGAAGAAGAAATTACAAGAAGGTGCTATTCCAGAAGCAAGAATTAATGAAGAAGGAATACTTCGAGTCCACTCTAGACTTTGTGTTCCTAATGATTATGATTTGAAGTACAAGATCATGATGGAGGCACACAATACACCGATTTCAATCCATCCTGGAAGTACCAAAATATATTGTGATTTTCGACATACATTTTGGTGGAATAATATAAGAGAGAGATTGCAAAGTTTATCTCGAGGTGTTTAACTTGTCAACGTGTAAAAGCGGAGCATCAAGTGCCAAAGGGTCCATTACAACCACTTGAGATTACAAAATGGAAGTGGGAACACATTTTCATGGATTTCGTTACGGGTCTTCCCATGTTTTCTCAAGGCATAAATGTTATTTGGGTTATTATTGATAGATTAACTATGTCTGCTCATTTCTTGCCTATACTGGAGACTTATTCCCTTGAACGTCTTGCTCGTATGTACGTAAATGAGATTGTGAGATTGTATGACATGCTAGTCACCATAGTTTCGGATCGTGACCCAAGATTCACTTCACGATTTTGGGTTAGCTTGCAAAAAGCTATGGGCACGGATTTATGATTCAGTTAGGCATACCATCCTCAAACAGACGGACAATCAGAGAGGACTATTCAAACTCTTGAAGATCTATTAAGACTCTGTGTCCTAGACTTCAAAGGGAGTTGGGATAAATATTTATCATTAGTGGAATTCTCTTACAATAACAGTTATCAGGCAAGTATAGGTGTGGCTCCATTTAAAGCATTGTATGGACGAAAGTGTCGCTCTCCAGTATGTTGGGACAAGGTGGGTGAAGCAACATTATTGGGACCAGAGTTGGTACGTATGACTACAAAAAAGATCCAAATGATTCGATAATGTATACAAACGGCACAAGATAGACAAAAGAGTTATGCGGATCTTCATCGAAAAGACGTGGAATTTAGTATTAGGGATCATGTATTGTTGCGTGTTGCTCCATGGAAGGGAGTTACAAGATTTGGGAAAAGAGGAAAGCTCAATCCACAATTTATTGGTCCATTTCAGATTCTTGACCGAGTAGAAAAAGTAGCCTATAGACTCGCGTTACCTCCAAGTATGTCTCGTGTTCATAATGTTTTTCACATATTTGTGCTACGTAAATATGTGAAAGACCCGAACCACGTTATTGAGTTAGAACCGGACGAGATAGCCGAAGACCTAATGTATGAAGAGGTACCTGTCAAGATCTTGGATAGGAAGGAGCATATCCTACGCACAAATGTCATACCACAAGTCAAAGTTTTGTGGAGGAACCATGCTATTGAGGAAATGACCTGGGAGTTGGAAACGGAAATAAAAACGAGGTATCCTCACCTTTTCGAAACACCAGGTACGTATGTCAATTTCGAGGATGAAATTTCATAAGGAGGGGAGGTTGTAAGACCCCAACTTATTATTAATGAAATTGAATTTCCCCTATTTATTATTTTGAAATAGTAAGGGTTGATTTGATTAATGTGGTTAGTTATGGGTAAAATGCGCAAATATTTCAAATAAGCAAGTGGTTATAAAATATTCATTGTTGTCAGAGAATATTCGTTTAGTCGTGGAATATATCTACTATCGGGGAATATTCGTACGACGGTGCAGCCTTGTGTGGGCCCCATAACGGAAAGTGATTGGATGAAAAAAACGACAAGTATAAGTTGTTTATAAAAAACAACGTAGTTGTTACTGTTAATACTGTTGGAATACCCGGTGGTTAAAACACAGTAGCACACACTATTGCACCAATTATTGATTCTTACGTAAGAAGACACTACTCAATAATTGTTATAGTAATTACTGTTCAATATTTTATTTTATTGATTCAATAATTGTTGCGTTGATATTTTATATTATTGTTGTTTCAATAATTATCACTATATAGTATTTTTTATTATCAAATTAATAATTCATATTATTTGAATAATATTACTAGATAGAATTATTGGTAATGTCTAGAAAGTTCTGTTTAAGGAGAGGTTTGGTCACCTAATTGCGAGCCAGTAAGGAGAAAATCTTTATTGGAAATCCCCCTCTTTCCTAGAAACTGTCTGGTTGTCAACATTGTGATTCTGTAATATTATTTGTGAATAATTAATTATTCATTTATATGATGAAGAAAATATTCATTTTATGTGGATATAGATGGAGAAAATTTTTAATATGACAATTGTTGAAAATAAATATTTTATCTTTTTCTGATAAAATAATTCATTTAAATATATTATTATATTATAATAATATAATAATGGTGATACCTTTACAATGAATGTGGGATATATGAATATATGAGGAGAAAGAGTATTTTTGTTACTAAAAATATTTAAAACATATTTTTCGTGTTTGTGGACCCCATTTCTTGACTGAAATTTGATTATAGCTTGTAAAATCGCCCGTTTGTGGATTTCGGTCAACTTCTACTTAGAATTTGAAAAAACTTAAAACTACAAAGTTGTAGAGAATTGAATTTCCTATGCAATGGACATAAGATTCGAATATTTTTGATAAAAGGGCTATTTATTATGAATTATTGAAGTTCCAGAATAATTGATTTTTGAAGTTTTAAATATTTTTTTAATAAAAACGCTCTTTATTCATTTTATGGGCCTCACTAACATGTGCAAAGTGCTGAATTCAGTTGGTAAAAGTGGACGTAGGAAATTTATATAAATATATTATTATTTTATTAAATTTTCTGCTTTGGTGTTCTAAGTATATTCCTATAAATAGGGTACTTAGGTTAGAATTGAAAATCACACCAGAAACTAAAGATTTCTCTCTCTATATTATCGAGCGTATTCTTATGAGTATTTTGATACTTTGAGTGTTGATATACGGTACAAGTTCCTTCAGCACTATATCCAGTATTTCAGTCAGAAGTACTGTCTGTTCGAGGTAAGGGATGTTATTTTTTTATAAATGATATTATTTCTTTCAATATCATTATGCCGAAATATTGGTAAGATTTTTCTTGTGAAATTCTTGTCTTTTAGTGTCGGGGTTACTATTCACGTATACAACACTATTCACGAATACGCCACTATTCACAGAAAAATTAAATTTTCGTTTTTTGTCCAAAATATCTATTATGGATACTAGCTTTGATTGTATTCATGTTTTGATCATTCTTGAATTTTACTTCACTATGGTTATTTATGAAGTATTTTTGAGCTTAAACTTTTTAAAGTACGAATCCTTATTATTTGTTCTTTTGTTTCACTGGATTCATTTTTTTTTAAATATTTTTCATCATCCTCAGTCCTAAATGATGATATTACTGAATATCTTTGGCCTGTAGTGCAAAGATGGTTGATTTTCTTATGAATATCTTTGGCCCGTAGTGCAAAGATGTATATATGTTGAGATGGACATGACCAACTGATGAATATCTTTGGCCTGTAGTGGAAAGATGTATATTTAATTCAAGATGTTTATTGATTGATGTTACAGGGATAAAATATTGATGAAAAACTTTTAAATTCATAGAAGAAAGTAGGTTTCTTTCTTTACGTAACTCTTCTAATGAATTATTATTTTCGTTGCGAATATTGATTTAAAACTTGTTATCTATTGTATTCTATCAGATTTTTTTTCCTGTTGAAGACTAACGATAATTTGTTCCATGTTATCCTAGTCATAATATTATTTACTGGGCTAGTTGAGCTCACCTTTTTTCTTTTTGTTCCATTTTTCTTCTCAGGAGGCGAGAATGTAGCGAGTACTAGTCGGGGTATGGAATGAAGGTTCTAGAATATCGTTTTAGTAGTCCTCACTATTTTGTAAAATAGTGTATCAATAATTGTAATGAAGACTTATTTGAGTGTTGATATTGTCTAGAATACAATATTTATTTTTAAACTCACAATTTATGTGTTGTCGTATTTTGCACGACAATTGTATTAATAAAGTTGTAATTATTTCTGTACCATATATTTGGCGACTCATAATGGGTGTTGCATATACCTATTTTGGGGGTGTCACACTTTATGTAGTAAATTTCAGTCAAACTATATTTTAATACGATCAAATCATATAATACTATTTGTCTTGCCAACAATTGAGGTATCCTGGCCAATTTTAGACAGAATCTGAATTTGGGAGCAACATTGTATCCAATTAAGCACTTTATGTAATAAATTGTAAGCCCAAATTCTTTGAGGTCAAATTATAACGAAAGTGATTTTATGGTCTTGAACAGATTTATATACTCTCTAAATAGTATTCTTTAGTATGCAAGTGATATTATTATTGATAAAATCTTATCTGAACTTTAATTTAGTGGTAATTGAAGAGTTATTTAAAAGGTAATTAGAACCGTTCCTGGAGCGGGAGGTCAGTAGTTCTGGATTGGATATAAAGAGAGGATTCTGCAATCATATGATATATAAATTTTTTAAGAGATAATGAAAGTATCAGTCACCGACCGTGGACTAACCCAAACATTTTGGGTGAACCGTATAAATTTTATGTCATGAAAATTGTTTTCTTTCAATTTTTTCTTTATTATTATTTTTCGTTGCGTTATTATTGTCTAACAATAATTCCTATTAAATGCAGTTTAGGATATATATATATTTTTTTTTGAAAAATAGTGCATGTACAATTATAAATTAATACATATGTATTATATTGACGTTCTAGGCAGTGGCGGAACCAGGACGATTTCATAGGGGGGCAAAATAATTTAATCAAAAATAATAATTTGATCCAGTTGAAACTTTACAACTCTGTATTTTAATAAAAAATTTGATCGTGTTATAAATAATTAAATAACATTTTTACGATAAATAATTCTACATATCTGTTAATAAAATTAAAATTTCTTATTTTTTTAAAAAATATAAGGTCGACATATTTTTTATTAAATAGTATCGAAAAAGTAATAATTTTGCATGCAATATAGAATTATTGTTTTTTATTAATAATTTATAAATAAAACTTTTTTTATAAATGGGGAGAAGTGCATCAATCAGTGTTCAAAAACAATAATCTAAAGGAGTACAAAAAATTACAGGAGCTCAACCTTACATAATTAAGACAATTTGTTAAATGTCCATTGGCCAAATAGTCTAAATAGACAAAAGACAAAAGTTCTTTAACTTTTTAGACCCTAAAACTAGAACTACACATGCATGACAGCTCCTCCCTTTACTCTACTTCTCCAAATCCGACATCCCTCACCATTTGAACCTTGAAATTGGTCAAACAATCATTTTAGTTAAATAATTAACCACGGTTAAATATTTACAGCCTTTGCTTACACCTGTGTTGCAGACTCGCCGAAAGTCAGAAGCCGGAGCAGTGGCCCCCCCCCCCCCCGTTCCGCCACTGGTTCTAGGGATCATTGAAGTTGATTGAGATGGTCAGGTCTATTATTTAAAGCACACACGTGCTCCTTTGTTCTAGTTAAATCTATGATATAGATCTATTATATTTGATAAATTAAAATTGTAGTGTATATTTTGTAGGTCGATATTTTCGGTAGTTGAATGAGATGTCATAGTAATTAATTTAGAAGACTTATGTGCTGTTTGTTTACATCTAATTACCTTTTAATGGACCATCTTTTATTCGCTAAGAGGTATGATGCTGTTTGTTTATTTTTTTGTTACCTCTGAATGCCTCTTAATCAGTAAGACATAAAATAAAATCTTAATAATTAAGAGGTGCCTCTTAATGAAATTTTTTGATAATTTTTTATATAAATATATTCAACAATATTATGCACTCATTTTTTTAAAATTGAATATTTAAAGTTATTAAATAAAATTTTACCCTTTAAAATGGTAAAATAGTTTCATTAAGTGGCAACTTACTTTTTAGTTATCAAATATTTTTTTAGATTCAAACCTCATAACCATTCAGATGATCTAATTTATTAAGACATCATAATCATTAAGATCTTAATTCCCAAATTTATCAAACACAACCTTAATCCTCAAAAATTAATTGCAGCATCGAGTTGGAGAGGATAGAAAGATATTAGGTTTTTTTGGTACATGAATAAGAGGAAATTACGTAGTTCGAATGCCAACGCTAGATAATTTTGTTAATTTTTTTTATATTTCTTTTTTTCTTTTCTGAAACGAAATATATTTCCATCTTCTACACAATATTTCTTTTGCCTCAAAACATTATGAATTCAATTATAACGGTTAAGCAGAAATCTAGAATATATTTTTTAAATCAATACTATCTAAAATTGATTATGTTTTTTAGTATTCTAAATTTAAAGTGGAGCTATGCATCATAAAGTGGTTGGATTAATTTCTCATTAAATTGGAAAAGAAAAAAGCTCATGTTTTTCACTACCCTCCGTTGCAAAATTAGAAATACAATTTTATTTTTTGAGGTCAAACGATAATATATTAAATTTTAAATAGATGCGTATTTATTTAATTTTAGTTGATATAATTATTATAATTGTATAGTAGTATATATAAAAAAACTATTAATTAAAAAATTTATGATCTTTTAAACTTTTATGAGTCGTACTAATTTTAAAATTAAATACGTTATCGTTTGATTTTAAAAGTAAAATTATATCTCTAATTTTAAAATAGAGGGTATATTTTTGTCGTCTATGGCACGAGAAAACTGCACTTACTTTATCAAATATTAAAATTTAAAATGCTCAATTATTTCTTGGTGGTGTACTTAATATAATAATATATTATGGTATCGTGGTTGTCCTGTTAAATTTAATTAATATTTACAAATTTTCTATTACATTAAATAAACATATTTTTATTATTTTAGTTGTGTTTTGGTGCTGGTTGAGCTATTAGGAGTCTCTTTTTTAAATGATAATTAAACAGAGAAAGGACCTGTTCGGTTTGACTATAAATCTCAACCCCCAAATCATTGAAAGCAGCAATATACAAAAGAGACCTCCCAATAATATTATTTCTTTTGATAATTAGTGACAGGGACCCTGCAATAAAATAACTCAAAGAAAAAGATAAATAATTAAAAAAAATGTTGTCTTTATCTCACTATTTTCTCACTTTATACATTCGACATGTGGTCCATAAGGCTGATTTTTGTCTGGGTTGATTTTTGCCTGTCTTTATTCTCTTATTTAAACATTATTCCCCGCACATAATTGTCTGTATATGGAAGCATGTTGAAATTAATGATCTTTTTTAATTTATATTCCCTACTACTGTTATTGCTAAAAAAATTGTATTTTTTTCACATAATGAGTGAAATTTGTGCCCTACATATTCATATGGGGGAAAATTTGTTCATCAACCTAATAATGAGTACAAGGGATATACGATTGAAGTTTATCTGTTTTGATGTTGATTTCATGTGCATGACTGCAATTAAGTCACTGCCCGCATCATGAAAGTGGTAAGGTTTATTTTAAGAATAATGGTCGACTAGTGAAAATAGTTTTAGATTGGCTCATGATGATGATAGTATTAGAGACGTGATAAATGTGTCTCTTTTGGTGTCACTACACTTTATATTGATCATTTACTTGAAGAACCTATGATAAATGAACAACATGAGATAAATAACCCCCCCCCCCCACCCACCCACCCACCCACCCAATATAGAAGATAATAATAAGGAGAGTACTAGTGCAAATGATAAGACTAAGAAGTCTAAGAGGACTAAGAAGAACCAGACTAAGAAGACTCGGAGGAAGAGTAATAAAATTAAGATGAATATGAAAACAGATAATATTCAGATGAATCAATTGTGCTTGGTGATTCAAATAGTAGTGATGCACAAAGTGACAATGACATCTTAAGCGGTGATGAGAAATTATTAGAGACTAGGAGGAGGTGGAGGGAGTACAAATCAGAGATTGTTAGAGCTGAAAATGAAGAATGTGGTGAAACTAATATTGTTGATGGGGATGTAGTGAGGGTATTGAGGGATATGTTAAAGGGGAAGTTCATGTGGTGAGGGAGATGTTAAAGGGGAAGTTCATGTGGTGAGGGTGATGCTGAGGGGGCAGGTCGGGGTGATGAGGGGAATGAAACTGAGAATGAGCGAAATGATGAAGGGGCATGCAGGAACTGGTGATGTTGAGGGTGATGAGGTTAATAGAAATAGTGAGGCAAATAATGTTAGTGGCTCTGATATTAGTGACCGGCACATTGAATATGAGGACAGTGATGTTTTAAGGTCCCTCTTGGAGAGTAGTGATGATGAGAATCTGGGTTATGGTTCCTTTTGTAAAAAAGAAAAATCTTACATTCTGATATTTTTAACCCAAAAATAAAAAGAAAACACGTAAAATTCTCACTTTACATGATATTTACAAATTTCAATGAATTCAAGAATGCTATTGGAGACTATTCAATTGTTAATGGAAGTAAGTTGTGGTACATGGTGAATAACAAGGATAGAGTGCAGGTGAGGTGTGGCAAAGGGTGCCCTTTAAAATTGTAGGCCAACTTTATTCAAGGGACTGATAATGTGTAGATTAAGTTAATATTAGACACAAGTAATTATGTTTATATTTTTAAAAACAAGTTGACTAACACCAAGTTCTTGGCAGAGTTTTATGAAAATAGGATAAGGAATAATCTAAATTGGAAGTTAAAGGATATGCAAGAAAAAATGAAAGTCAAACTGATATTAGATGTAACCCTTGTTAAGTGTATACAAGGGTAAGAAATTTAGCACTGGCAGGTAGCCATGTTGTCATGAAGGAACATTGTTTATGAGTCCGCAATTTTGGTGCTAAGATCAAGAGAAGTAAAAAAATAGTATTGTGAACATCAAAACCTCTAAGCTTTATCCTGAAGATGAGATCTCGTTTAAGAGATTTTATGTTTGTTATGATAACTTAAAGAAAGCATGGAAAGAGAGTTGTAGGCCAATTCTTGAATTGGATGGTTGTTTCTTAAAAGTTGTATGTGGGGATTTATTAATTATTATCTTTGGTTAGAAGGGATGGGAACAATCAAATGTTCCTTATGGCCATGGCTATTATGGAAAGTACTGAAAATGGTAATAGTTAGAGATCAATGGTTCTTGGACTTATTGGATGATGACCTTAAACTTGGTGAAGGTTGTATGGATTGGATATAATTAGTGATCAACAAAGGTATATTTTACTTGTTTTAGCTAATTACTTTCATTTTTTAAATTTTTTTAACTAATTGCCTTTGTTTTACTAATTGCATATGTTTTACTATTGCCTTTATGTTGTGTAGAGGTTGAAGAATGACATGGGTGAACTTCTTCCTTATGTTAAGCATAGAAATTGTTCTAGGCAAGCACTAAAAAGAGTTTTTTGAGAAGCTGCATGTGCAACTCATGATCAAGCACACAATAGAGCAATACAAAAAAGTAAGAGACTTTTTGGTCCTACATATGATAAGATCAACCAGCATGATCCAAAACTTTGGTCTAAAGCATATTTTGCCACTCATTCAAAGGCTAATAATGTTGAGAATAACATGTTTGAATGCTTTAATACTTGGATTATCAAATGTAGGTATATATTTATTACTTAAATTGTATTATTATACTATAGAATTCTAATTATCAAGTTAGGTATATTCTTAAATGAAAATTCCCTAGGTACATGCCAGTTTTACTAATGCTTCAAGAAATTCATGATAAAATAATGATTAAATTGCATCAATAAATAGATGTTCTGCTTAAGTTAGAGGATTTAATTTGTCGTCCAAGAATTAAGATGAAGCTTGTGGACAAGGAAATTGTGTCTTGCTAGTTAGGGTTTCGTGTTGACTGAGGAGGAGAGAAATCCACGAAGAGCACAGAAATGATTGATTGATTGAAGAGGGGAGAAAAACAGGTGGCGATTACTCTAATGACACGTAGCAGAACTCCAAAAACTGTGTTAGGGTAGCAGGGATTCCAAGAGCCTTCTTGAGTGCTTTGAGTTGAAAGAATGTCCAAGTCTTAAGTGCTTTGAAAGGGAATGTCCAAGTCTTAAGTCACCAAAAAGTCCCCCTTCCTAGAATGGATGGGGTATTTATAGAGTTTCCTGAAACTTAAGTATAGTCACACGTTAGGCACATGTCTTTAGGGAAATTCTAGAAATACCATTTGGTCATTAAAATAATGTCCATGTCGCTCTGTCCTTCTTGCCACCAATTCAATCCCTCAATCAATTCCGAAAACGAGCAGCGTCCACGAGCCTTCTACCTCGGGACACGTGGAGGCTTCTCCCAGGTCTAGCACATTTATTTTTGACTTTTTCGTCTTCATTCAATTAGGTTATGTGAACCCTAATTTGCATATTTAATGAGGTCGTGGAAGCCTAATTGTGCATTTAATTCAATTAGGTTATGTGAACCCGAATTTACACTTGGTCCCACAAAGCTTAATGCAATCATCCTTGCCTTTGCACATTATGACCCACTTTGGGATGGAAAAATGTCATTCCAAGTTAAAGAAAGAGGTAGAGAATTTACAATGAATCTTAAAGATAAAATTTGTGCATGCAAGGTGTGGGACCGTACTAGCATTCTATGTTGTCATCTTGTCTCAACAATTCAAAAAAATTTTTAGAATTCAATAGACTATGTAGTTCACTTGATATAAGAAAGACTTACCTTAAGACTTACAGTCATACGCTTGAGGTGCTAAATGGTAATTTTTTTTAAAATTCACATATTGAGACATCATGAGACCTCCACCAATGCCAAAGAAACTAAGAGGCAAAACACAGAGGTTGAGAAAGAAAGAAGGTTGGGATGATAAATGAAATCATGGTCAAGTGAAGAGGGTGAGTAGAGTAGAAAGAAAAATGCATTATTTAATTATAGTATTTGTAAAAAAAAACCTTATCATAGAAAAATCCAATGCCCAGTTAAAGAGTCTAATGTAAAGCCCATTTAAGACCAAATTAAAAAGAAAGTTGGAGAGCCTATTTATCAGCTCATATAACAGCCCAAGTTCAAAAGAGTAAGCCAATCAAGAGGACCACTATTGCACTGATTGATGTAATAATTAGAGAAAAAGAGCAATCCAACCAAGTGAAGATTCCACACACCAAATATAAGTGTCCACTTATTGACTTGGACTTACATTTAATATATTTCTTTTGATTAAACTAATAAAGATTGACTAATATATATACATATATATATATATATATATATATATATATGTATATATATATTACAACCCATAGGAAAAGGTGGGATACTCTAATGAGAGAAACAAAGATAGAACCACACAAACATTTATGTTTTTAAGTATTAAATACCTATATTGCTCTACTTTCTATGTTATCATTTAAAAAAAATTAATTTGGGACTTCTTTTTTTGTAGATATTAACTCCATGTGTGATGAATAATAGTGTTTTCTCAACTGTTGGCAAGGAAATCGTATATTGCTAGGGTTAGAGTTTCTTGTTGGCTGAGAAAGAGAGAAATCCACGAAGAGTGTGAAATTGATTGATGAATTGAAGAGGGGATAACAACATATAAGCAATTACTCCAATGAAACGTGGTAGAACTCTTAGGATCCGAGAGCCTTCATAGGAAATCAAAGATCTAGAGAGCCTTCTTGAATGTTTAGCGTTGAGAGAGAATCTGTTAGTCTTCAATTTTCTAAAATTCCCCTCCTTCGTAGAATGGAAGGAGTATTTATAGAGTTTCCTAGAAAGTGGTCATATGTCAGGCACGTGACCTCAAGAAAATTCCAGAAATACACTTAGTCATAAGAGTAATGCCCAGATCATCATGTCATTCTAACCACCAATCTAATCCCTCAATCAATTCTCAAAATTAGTTGCCTTCATAAGCCTTCTGCCTTGGGACTCAAGGAGGCTCATCCTCGATCTCATGATTCAAAGATCTTGTTGCTCAAATTAACCATGCTTTCCTTCTCTTCCATCTTTATCTGAGAATCTCATCGCCAAAAAACATCAGAAGAACTTAGCATAAGACACGGGAGGTTGTGCCCTAGGGGACTGAACCCTAGGGGGTCAAACCTTAGGGAGGCAAACCCTAGGGGGTCGAACCCTAAGTTTGAACTTCTTTCTATTCTTTTTATTTGTTTCGGCCTTTCTTGGTCGGTTTTCATCCTTTTCTCATGATTCTTGATTCTATGAGAAGCATTTTCATGGAGATTCTAAAGTTAACCATTTCTTGGAGTTTCAGAAAACCTTAGATTCTTTCTGTAGTCCAGGCTCATTGTTCTATCATTGCATTCATCAAAACCTGTGCATAAAAATTGAGAAACAAAGAAGTACGCGCCATAGGAGGAGAACCTTAGGGGGCGAATGTGAGACCCCAAATTTTATGAATAAAGATTTAAACTTCTTGAAATATTTTTTTGAATATTATGGTGTGGATTTGATATAATGTTATAGTTGTAGGTAATATTTACAAATTTTACAAAGTAAGCAAGTGGTTATATAATATTCGATTGGTCGGGAATATTCTTTTGTCGGGGAATATATGTACGATGGCACAATCATTGGTGGACCCCACAACAGAAGTATTGTTGTAGTTAAAAAACGATAGAATTATGTTTTTATAAAAATAACGGCGAAAGTGTTACCGTTAAAACTGTTGATCTACTCGGTAGTAAAAGTACAGTAATACGCGTGGTTACATAGTAGCGCACGGTATTGATTATTGATGCATACGTGAAAAGTCACTCAGTTATACTCAATTATTGCTACATTAATTGCTGCATAATATCTCTCATATTATTGATTTAATTATTATCACAGTATCATCTGTATAATATGTTATATTATTAAATCAATAATTGAGATGATAAGTTATTTATATTATTAAATTGAAATATTTATAATGTCTAGAAGTTCTGTCAAGGAGAGGTTTGGTAATCTAATTGCACACCAACAAGGAGAAATCCTTATCGGAAAGCCCCCTCTTTCTTGGGAACGACCTGGTTGTTAAATATTTTGAGTTATAATATTAATGACGAATAAATTCGTGCTGATTAAAGATGAATTTGATAGTTCCATTGCGTTGGGATTATTAGTGTTATTGGAAATCGACATCTATTCTGATGATAATTGATGTCTAGGGGTTATATTGATCAATCGAGTAATTAATCGGATAAATGAGCAATTAATTGCTACTAATTCACATGTTTATATAACTATTTATTCACATGTGTGTACTATTGAATCACATTTTTGTACTATTAGGGTAGTTGGTGCAAGATTGATAATACTTGCATGACTAAGTTAAAAATGGAGGTATAGATGGAGGTATTATACTGTAATTCATATTTTCACATAATTATAACTATTGATTCACATGATTGAACTATTGATTCATATTATTTACTATTAGGGGAGATGGTGCACATTTGATAATACTTGCAGGACTAAATTAAAAATGCAAGTTTGATAATACTTGCATTACTATTATTGCTTATATCATTGTCATCATCCTCATGCTTATATTGTGATGAAAGTCATCTTTGGCTTACGTGCATAGATGGACTTTGTATGATTATGACTAGGGATTATTCGGTATAATCATGACCGTAATGTAACGAATGATGTGGTAAAAGTCCTCATTGGCCTGTACTGCATTGATGGATAATTTTTTATATGATTATGACCAGGGATTATTCGGTATAGTCATGACCATTGATGATTTAATGAATATCCTTGGCCCGTAGTGCAGAGATGATTCAATGATGTGGTTTATTTATTAAGCTGAGTCTCATCGATAAAAATTGATGAAAATATTTTAAAACATAGAAGATAGTAGCTATCATGCTCTACTTGACTCTTCTAATGGATTGCTTATTCCACTGCAGTTAAACTTGATGTCTATTGTATTTTATCAGTTTAACATTGTTGAAGACTAATGATAATTTATTTTGCATTATCTTAGTCATAATATTTCTTACTGGGCTAATTGAACTCACCCTTTCTTTCACTGTTCTCTTCAGGAAATGAGAACGTAGCTGGGACTAGTCGAGGAACGAAGTGACGGTCCAGATGATAGCATTAGTTGTCCTCACTATTCTATGAAATAGTGTGATAATAAATGTATTGAAGACTTATTTTGAGTTTGAATACTGTCTAGATGACAATATTTGTATTAAAACTCACAACTCATGTTGTATTATTAAGTTGTATTTGTATTCTATACCATGTATTTGGCGACTCGGAATAGGTGATGTATACCTAATTTGGGGGCATCATAGTTGGTATCAAAACTTAGGGATATGATCCCTGGCTGAGATGTGAGACAAGAACTAGGAGGGGAGAGATGGGGAATTCCTTCACTAGTATGACCTACCTAAGTTTATTTGATATTTAATTGGTCGGTCAGAGTATAGGTGTAAGACCCCAACTTATTATAAATAAAATTAAATTTTTTCTATTCATTATTCTAAATTAATAAGGTGTTAATTTGATATAATACTTTGATTGTGGGTGAAATGTGCAAATTTTGCAAAATAAGCAAGTGATTATAAAATATTCATTATTGTCGGGGAATATTTGTTTGGTCGTGGAATATTCTTGTTGTCGGAGAATATTCATACGACGGCACAGCCATTCGTGGCTCCCATAACAGGATAATTGTCGGATGAAAAAAATGACAAAGTATGAGTTTTTATAATTAACGGCGTAATTGTTACCGTTAACACTGTTGGGTTACCTGGTGGTTAAATTACAGTAATACGCGTGGTGGCACAGTAGCACACGGTATTGCACATTATTGTTGAATTATTGATTCGTACGTAAGAAGGCACTACTCAATAATTGTTACAGTAGTTACTGTTCAATATTTTATTTTATGGATTCAATAATTGTTGCGTTGATATTTTATATTATTGTTGTTTCAATAATTGTCACTGCACAGTTTTTCCCATTATCAGATCAATAATTCATATTATTTGAATAATATTATTAGATAGCATTATTGGTAATGTTTAGAAAATTCTGTCAATGAGAGGTTTGGTCACCTAATTGTGCGCCAGTAAGGAGAAATCCTTATTGGAAAGCCCCCTCATTCCTGAGAACTGTCTGGTTGTCATAATTGTGATTCTGTAATATTATTTATGAATAATTAATTATTGATTTATATGATAAGAAAATATTTATTTTATGTGGATATAAATGATGCATTTATTAACTTATGAGGTTATAAATGAAGGAATTAATGCTGAGGTATTTTATCAGTATTTTGTCAGAGTGGAGGTATTAAAAATCATCCGTTTGTAGATTTTGGATATTTTTTGTTTGGTATTTAGAAAAAATTAAAGCTACAAAGTTGTAGAAAATTCAATTTCGTGTGGAATGGACATAAAATTCGTATTTTTCTGATAAACAGACTATTTTCTATGAATTACTGAAGTTTCGGAAAATAAAATGATTTTTATTAAATTATGGGTGGGAACCACTTTTGGTTGGTGTTGAATACTCATGGGCTGCTATTTTTTTTGTCCAAGATGGCATGCTTGATTCAAAATTGGTTGGTGCCTAGAAGAAAGAATGAGAAATATTAATATTCTATTATTTTAATCTCTTTTGGCGTTCTAGCATTTTCCTATAAATAGACGCTTAGGTTAGAATTGAAAATTACACCAGAAATAAGTTTTCTTTCTCTCTAGATTTTCGAACGTATTTTTGTGAGTATTTTGATACTTTGAGAGTTACTATTCAGTGTAAGTTTTTGTCATCACTATATCCAAAATTCAGTCAGAAGTACGGTTATTTTGAGGTAATGGATGTTATTTTCTTCTTAAATGATATTATTTTCTTAAATGTCATTATTCTGAAATATTGGTTTGAACTTTTTAATCAAATTTGGAACTTTTTGTGTCGGGATTACTATTCACGTATACGGCACTATTCACGTATACGACATTATTCACGAATACAGCACTATTCACCGAAAAATAAAATTTTTCCTTTTTGTCCAAGATGTCTATTATGGTTACTATTTTTTATTGTATCCATGTTTTGATCTTTATTTTTGAATTCTGCTTCACAATTGGTTATTATGAAGTATTATTGATCTTGGATAAACTGTTATACGAATCCCTAATATTTGTCTTTCTGTCTCACTGGATTCATCTTCTTTAGAATATTTTACATCATCCTCAGTCTTAAATGATGATATTACTGAATATCTTTGGCCTGTAGTGCAAAGATGAATGATTAACTGATGAATATCTTTGGCCCGTAGTGCAAAGATGAACAGGTGTTGAGATGAACATGACCGATTGGTGATATAAATGAATATCTTTGGCCTGTAGCGCAAAGATGAATATTTGATTAAAGATGTATATTGATTGATGTTACAAGGATAAAATATTGATGATGGACTTTTAAATCTTAGAAGATAGTAGAATTCATTCTCTACGTGACTCTTCTAATGGATTGTTATTTCTAGTGCATTTGTTGATGTAAAATTTGTTGTCTATTATATTCTATCAGATTTTTCCCTATTGAAGACTAATGATAATTTGTTGTATATTATCTTAGTCATAATATTCTTTAATGGGCTAGTTGAGCTCACCCTTTTCCTTTTTGTTCCATTTTTCTTCTCGGGAGATGAGAACATAGCAGGATCGAGTTGGGGTATGGAGTGGTGGTTCTAGAAAGATGTTTTAGCAGTCCTCGCTATTTTTGTAAAATAGTGTATGAATAATTGTAATGAGGACTTATTTGAGTGTTGATATTGTCTAGAAGACAATATTTATATTTAAACTAACAATATGTGTTGTCGTATTTTGCACGACAATTGTATTATTGAAGTTGTAGTTTTCTTTCTGTACCATGTATTTGGCGACTCAGAATGGGTGTTGTATACCTATTTTGGGGGCGTCATAATAAGGATAATATGTGATATGTCAATTAACCCTTATTTTGTGACAGTGTTTGAAAATGACATCTGAAAATGCTGAGATCAGCAATGAAGCACATGAGACCGTTGAGTCACCAACAATCAATACCCAGGATAATGTGCAATAGGAAGACAATAATCCTCAGGTAAATAATAACATCGATCAAATGATGAACGATGGGATGTTCAGAGGCTTTATCCAATTCATGCAACATCAGGTAAGAGAGACTCCTGTTCAAAATATAGGTGGAAATAATGGCAACTCACGGTCGGTCACCGCTAAGCAGTTCAAGGAGCTTGGACCACCAGAGTTTTTGGAAAAGCCAGAACCACTTAAGGCGGAGACGTGGTTAAAGCAGATCACCAAGATATTTGATATCATAGGATGCTCTGAGGAGCAAAAGGTTCCCTTTGCCACCTTTATGTTGCGTGAAGAGGTAGATTACTGGTGGGAATCTGTAAAACTTAGCCAGCCTGACACACTCAAGATGTCTTGGGAGAAGTTCTAAGAGTTGTTCAACGACAAGTACTTTCCTAAAAGTATTCGTCACATGAAGGAGGTGGAGTTTATCAAGTTGGAGCAAAACAATATGACCGTGTCGCAATACGAGGCTAAATTTGTGGAGTTATCTCGGTTTGCATCCCATTTGGTCGATAATGAGGAGCAAATGACACGAATGTTTCTAAGAGGTTTGAAACCTGATATACGTCAATACCTCATTTCTCACAAACTTTGTTTATATTCTGATGTTGTGAATAGGGCTCAGTTATTGGACCACGATAATGAGTCAGCACAACCAAAAGGTAACGAGCAACAACACGATAATAATCGTACCGGTGACAACGGCCATCAGAACAATGATAACCATCGTGGGAGAAATTATCATGCCGAGAATGGTAACCACTTCGGTGGTAATTATGGCCAAGATAATAGAAGTGAAAAATTCAAGAAGAGAAGGTTCAACAACGATGGAAAGACAACAACACCAACACCCGTTTTCAAGGAACGGGAACGACCACCACTTGTATGCTTCAAATGCGGAAGGGAGGGACATATCAGTCCAAACTGCATGATGCAGTCCAAAGCATGTTACAATTGTGGAAAAGAAGGTCACCTAGCCCGATTTTTTCGTGCACCAAAGTCAAGTCCAGCTGGGACGGTGGCACCAAAAGCGGATACAGACAAAACAAAGTCGGTGGTTTCAGGGAGAGCATTTTTAGTGATTTCTCAAAAAGCGAGTAGCCCGAACGAAGTTATCACGAGTTAGTTAATTATAAATTCTTGCAAAGTCTATACATTATTAGATATCGGTTCTACCCATTATTTTATCTCTCTTGCTTGTGCTCAACATTTAAATTTAACTCTAGAGAAGTTGGACTTTGACTTATCGATTGAAACTTCGTTAAGAGAAACCTTCATTACCTCCACTGTTTATAAATCTTGTTTGATTCAAATCGACACTTTCACGTTACCTGTCAATCTTATCTCTTTCAAAATACTTGCCTTTGATGTAATCTTAGGAATCGATTGGTTAACTACTCATCATGATTTTCATAAGGTTGTTAGTTTTCATATTCCTAACCAACCTGTTATGCGAATTCAAGCAACCAAACCACTAAAGTCAATCATTGTCATATCAAGCCATAAGTAAAGAGCCCCGAGCCTTTATTTGGTGACATCCTTGTGTGGAATGCACCAAAGCCAAATTTTCTGTAGGGGACGTTGTGAATAAATATGGCAAGTTGATATGTATCAATGTGACGTACTATCCAAGTCTTGGATGAGGGTCATAGTTTTGAATGATATTTCTATCGTTAATAAATTTCCTGACGTATTCTTGAAGACTTCTTAGCCTACCCCTAGAGCGTGAAATTGAATTTTGTATTGACCCCGGTACAAAACCCATTTCTAAAACCCCTAAATATTTCTTCAACTAAAATGAACATATTATGCGCCAAAGATGTTGGCTCGAGCTATTGAAGATTACGATTATACCACTCAATATCATCGTGGAAGAGCGAACGTGGTTGCTGATGCGTTGAGTAGAAGATCGTATGCGTTTACGAGTGCGATGTTGTTAACACAAAAACCCATTTCGTATAACTTACAAATGATGAAGTTAGAGTTAAAGACTCTAGGGACCCACGTGAAGATAACGAATATACGAGTAGAATCGACTTTAATCGATAAAGTTAAAGCCTCTCAAGATACATACTCAGACCTGATGAATGTGAAGAAGAAGGTTCAAGAGGGCGTTATTCTAGAAGCAAGAATCGATGAAGAGAGGAAATCTCAACCCTCGATTTAATTGGCCCATTTGAAATCCTCGATCGAGTAGGAACTGTGGCCTATAGACTCGTTTTACCGCCAAATATGTCGCGTGTTCATTACGTTTCTCACATATTGATGTTACGTAAATATGTGGATGACCCGAACCACATTATTAAATTAGAACTAGACGAGATAGCAGAAGATTTAACGTATGAGGAGATACATGTTAAAATTTTGGATAAGAAGGATCGTATTTAACACTCAAATGTTATACCTCAAGAGTTAGAATCTGAAATGAAGTCAAGGTATCCTCAGCTATTCGGCATACCAGGTACGTACGTAAATTTCGAGGGTAAAATTTCATAAAGAGGGGAGATTGTGAGACCCCAAATTTTATGAATAAAGATTTAAATTTCTCGAAATATTTTTTTTGAATATTATGGTGTGGATTTGATATAATGTTATAGTTGTGAGTAATATTTACAAATTTTGCAAAGTAAGCAAGTGGTTATATAATATTCAATTGGTCGGGAAATATTCTTTTTGTCGGGGAATATCCGTACGACGACGCAATCATTGGTGGACCCCACAACGGAAGTATTGTAATAGTTAGAAAATGACAGAATTATCTTTTTATAAAAATAACAGCGAGAGTGTTACCGTTAAAACTGTTGAACTACTCGGTAGTAAAAGTACAGTAATACGCGTGGTTGCATTGTAGCACACGGTATTGATTATTGATGCTTACGTGAAAAGTCACTTAGTTATACTCAATTATTGCTACAGTAATTGTTGCATAATATCTCTCATATTATCGATTCAATTATTGTCACAGTATCATCTGTATAATATGTTATATTATTAAATCAATAATTGAGACGACAAAGTTATTTATATTATTAAATTGCAATATTTACAATGTCTAGAAGTTCTGTCAAGGAGAGGTTTGGTCATCTAATTGCGCGCCAATAAGAAGAAATCCTTATCGAAAAGCCCCCTCTTTCCTGGGAACGACCTAGTTATTAAATATTATGAGTTATAATATTAATGATGAATAAGTTCGTGTTGATTAAAGATGAATTTAATAGTTCCATTGTGTTGGGATTATTAGTGTTAGTGGAAATCGACTTCTATTCCGATGATAATTGATGTCTGGGTGTATATTGATAAATCGGGTAATTAATCGGATAAATGAGCAATTAATTGCTAATAATTCACATGCTTATATAACTATTTGTTCACATGTGTGTACTATTGAATCACATTCTTGTAATATTAGAGGAGTTGGTGCAAGATTGATAATACTAGCATGACTAAGTTAAAAATAGAGGTATAAATGGAGGAATTATAGTGTAATTTGTATTTTCACATGATTGTAACTATTGATTCACATGATAATAACTATTGTTTCACATTATTTACTATTAGAGGAGGTGGTGCAAGTTTGATAATACTTGCAGGACTAAATTAAAAATAAAATAAAAGTTGGAGGTATTGTATTGTAATATTTTGAGCCCCAAAACGTGCAATTATCGAAACTATATTTTCCTATAAATAGAAGTTCATTCTTCCTTCATTTCTCACCAATTCACTAAAGCTTCAGAGCAATTATTATAGAGAGAAATTATAAAGAGAAAGAATAAGAGAAGTCTGCTACCTCACTATTCTAATATCCAGTTTCTTCTAAGGTAAGGGGTATTATTTCTTTCGTATTCATGAAGAGAGCTATTGTTATTCCATTCCTTATTATTATGATGGAATAACCTGTCTATGCAAAGTACTGTATACATGGTGAAATTCTTCTATTATTCCATTCTTTATTATTTTGTTGGAATATCCTGTCTGTGCGGATTACGCATGACCTGGTTCCGTTCTTTATTATTCTGTTGGAATATCCTGTTTGTGCGGATTACGCATGACCTGGTTCCATTCTTTATTATTCTGTTGGAATAACCTGTCTATGCGGTCTATCGCATGCCTGGTGAATTCTGTTGTTATTTCATTCTTTATTATTCTGTTGGAATATCCTGTCTGTGCAAATTACGCATAACCTGGTTCCATTCTTTATTATTCAGTTGGGAATAACCTGTCTGTGTGGTCTATCGCATACATGGTGAATTCTTCTGTTATTCCATTCTTTATTATTCTGTTGGAATAACCTGTCTATGTAGATTACCGCATGCATGGTGAATGATCCTTTGTATTTATTCCTTATTAAATTGTAGAAATGATCTATCTACGTGGATTACCGCATGGCGGGTGAAAAATTCATTTGCAGTTTCGTAATTTTTCTGACCCTCAAAAAATTCAGGAAAAATTTGAAATGATAATTTGATGAGTTTCCTATATTGTGTCCAAAGATGGCGATTTTTGGATGAATAGATTAAGAGTTATAGATTTTATGGGAAAAAAGACTATTTTAAAAGTAAACCCTTATAACTCCTTGTGGTTAACTCCAAAATTGGTGAAATTTTTATTGGGAGTACATGTATATAACAGGAGTATACCCTGTAAATTTCGGAATTTTTGGACAAAAGTATAATTTATGATAAATGTCTAAATATTCGGCAGTTTTGGGCCATATGAAAAATATTAAATAAATTTTAAAAATTCCTAGAAAAATATATGTTCAATATGGGACTATATTCTGCTAAATCCCAGAAAAGAAATATTTTTGGGACTGATTTGATATTTTTCATAAAAATGAACTAGTTATGAGTAAATAAATTAAATATGTTATGTGAAGTAACAAAATTAGAAAATAGGATTTTATGGCTTGGGAATCCTATATAGGGTATATGCAGATTTTTGATGTGGGATTTGATCATTGGTGATGAAATCTTATGAGTATGACATTTTTGAATGATTAAAATGCATTATTTGGTAAAGTATAAACAATTGAAATAAATTATTTATAAGTTTAAGAAGTGATTAAAATATGATTATAATATTAATAATATTATATTATGAGTTTATTAAGTGATTGATAATATTTGGATAAATTTAAAGTCTTTAATATTTATCCTTGATATCGTTTGATTTGATTTTGTTTGATTATTGCTTATATCATTGTCATCATCCTCATGTTTATATTGTGATGAAAGTCATCTTTGGCTTACGTGCATAGATGGACTTGGTATGATTATAACTAGGAATTATTCGGTATAATTATGACCGTAATGTAACGAATGATGTGATAAAAGTCCTCATTGGCCTGTAGTGCATTGATGGATAATTTTTTATATGATTATGATCAGGGATTATTCGGTATAGTCATGACCATTGATGATTTAATGAATATTCTTGGCCCGTAGTGCAGGGATGATTCGATTATGTGGTTTATTTATTAAGTTGAGTCTCAGCGATAAAATTGATTAAAACATTTTAAAACATAAAAGATAGTAGATATCATGCTCTACTTGACTCTTCTAATGGATTGCTTATTCCGCTGCAGTTAAACTTAATGTCTATTGTATTTTATCAGTTTAACATTGTTGAAGACTAATGATAATTTATTCTGCATTATCTTAGTCATAATATTTCTTACTGGGCTAGTTTAGCTCACCCTTTCTTTCACTGTTCTCTTCGGGAAATGAGAACATAGCCGGGACTAGTCGGGGAACGGAGTGACGGTCCAGATGATAGCATTAGTAGTCCTCACTATTCTATGAAATAGTGTGATAATAAATGTATTGAGGACTTATTTTGAGTTTGAATATTGTTTAGATGACAATATTTGTATTAAAACTCACGGCTCATGTTGTATTATTAAGTTGTATTTGTATTCTGTACCATGTATTTGATGACTCAGAATAGGTGATGTATACCTGTTTTGGGGCGTCACAGTTAGTATCAAAGCTTAGGGATGTGATCCCTGGCTGAGATGTGAGACAAGAACTAGGAGGGGAGAGACGAGTAAATCCTTCGCTAGTATGACCTACCTAAGTTTATTTGGTATTTAATTGGTCGGTCAGAGTATAGGGATAATATGTGATATGTCAATTAACCCTTGTTTTATGACTGTGTTTAAAAATGACATCTGAAAATGTTGAGATCATCAATGAAGCACATGAGACCATTGAGTCACCAACGATCAATACCCAGGATAATGTGCAACAGGAAGACAATAATCCTCAGGTAAATAACAACAGCGATCAAATGATGAACGATGGGATGTTCAGAGGCTTTATGCAATTCCTGCAACATCGGGTAAGAGAAACTCCTATTCAAAATATAGGTTGAAATAATGGCAACCCACGGTCGGTCACCGCTAAGCAATTCAAGGAGCTTAGATCACTGGAGTTTTTGGGAAAGCCAAAACCACTTAAGGCGGAGATGTGGTTAAAGAAGATCACCAAGATATTTGATGTCTTGGGATGCTCCGAGGAGCAAAAGGTTCCCTTTGCAACCTTTATGTTGCGTGAAGAGGCAGATTACTAGTGGGAATCTGTAAAACGTACCCAGCCTGACACACTCAAGATGTCTTGGGAGAAGTTTCAAGAGCTGTTCAACGACAAGTACTTTCCCGAAAGTATTCTTCACATGAAGGAGGTGGAGTTTATCAAGTTGGAGCAAAATAATATGACCGTGTCGCAATACGAGGCTAAATTTACGGAGTTATCCCGGTTTGGATCCCATTTGGTCGATAATGAGGATCGAATGACGCGAATGTTTCTAAGAGGTTTGAAACCCGATATACGTCAATACCTCATTTCTCACAAACTTTATTTATATTCTGATGTTGTGAATAGGGCTCAGTTATTGGAGCGCGATAATGAGTCAGCACAACCAAAAGGTAACAAGCAACAACACGCTAATAATCATACCGGTGGCAACGGTCATCGGAACAATGATAACCATCATGGGGAAAATTATCATGCCAAGAATGGTAACCACTTCGGTGGTAATCATGGCCAATATAATAGAAGTGGAAAATTCAAGAAGAGAAGGTTCAACAACGATGGAAAGACGGCAGCACCAACACCCGTTTTCAAGGAAGGAGAACGACCACCAATTGTATGCTTCAAATGCGGAGGGGAGGGACATATCAGTCCAAACTGCATGATGCAGTCCAAAGCATGTTATAATTATGGAAAAGAAGGTCACCTATCCTGATTTTGTCGTGCACCAAAGTCAAGTCCAGCTGGGACGGTGGCACCAAAGGCGGATACAAAAAAAACAAAGTCGGTGGTTTCAGGGAGTGCGTTTTTCGTGACTTCTCAAAAAGCGAGTAACCTAAACGAAGTTAGCACGGGTTAGTTAATTATAAATTCTTGCGAAGTCTATATATTATTAGATATCGGTTCTACCAATTATTTTATCTCTCTTGCTTGCGCTCAACGTTTAAATTTAACTTTAGAGAAGTTAGACTTTGACTTATCAATTGAAAATCTGTTAAGAGAAACCTTCGTTACCTCCACTGTTTATAAATCTTGTTTGATTCAAATTGACACTTTCACGTTACCTGTCGATCTTATCTCTTTGAAAATACTTGTCTTTGATGTAATCTTAGGAATCGATTGGTTAACTACTCATCATGATTTTTGTAAGGTTGTTAACTTTCATATTTCTAACCAACCTGTTATGCGAATTCAAGCAACCAAACCATTAAAGTCAATCATTGTCATATCAAGCCATAAGTAAAGAGCCCTGAGCCTTTATTTGGTGACTTTCTTGTGTGGAATGCACCGAAGCCAAACTTTTTGTAGGGGACGTTGTGAATAACGATGATAAGTTGATAGGTATCAATGTGACGTACTATCCAAGTCTTGGATGAGGGTCACAGTTTTGAATGATATTTCTATTGTTAATAAATTTCCTGACGTATTCTTAAAGACTTCTTAGCCTACCCCTAGAGCGTGAAATTGAATTTTGTATTGACCCCGGTACAAAACCCATTTCTAAAACCCTTAAATATTTCTTCAACTAAAACGAACGTTGTGAGACCCCGAATTTTATGAAATGAAAGTATTCAATTTTTATAATTATTATTCTATTTAGTAAACGGTTAAATTGATAAAAGTACAGTAATATGCGTGGTTACACAGTGGCACACGGTATTGTACAATATCTTTGATTATTGATGCTTATGTGAGAAGTCACTCAGTTTTATTCAATTATTGTCAATATTTTATATATTATTAAATTAATAATTGAGACGACAAAGTTATTCATATTATTAAATTGTAATATTTACAATGTCTAGAAGTTCTTCCAAAGAGAGGTTTGGTCACCTAATTGCACGCCAATAAGGAGAAATCCTTATTGGAAAGCCCCCTCTTTCCTGGGAACGACCTGGTTGTTAAATATTGTGAATTATGATATTAATGATGGATAAGTTCGTGTTGATTAAAGATGAATTTGATAGTTCCATTGTGTTGAAATTATTTGTGTTAGTGGAAATCGACATTTATTTCGATAATAATTGATGTCTGAAGGTTATATTATTCAATTGGGTATTCGGGGCACTTTTCGTGTCAGAGTACTATTCATGAGTTATTATTCATGAGTTACTATTCACGAGTTACTATTCATGAGTACTATTCACGGGGTACTATTCATCCGAATAATATATTTATTTTCAGTCCAAATCATTTTTTGGTACAATATTATTCCATAAGGAGATGTGCTAATTTTTCAGACCGTTGGTTGAAATTATAATAGTAAATCAATATGGATCGTTGATTTAAAGTTTTAATAGTAACTTGCCCTTTCGGTGTTCCAAGGGTTAATTGCCCCTTCGTAAATAGTAGTTGCTCTTCAATATTACCAAGAGTTACTTGCCTCTTCGGTGTTCCAAGAGTTAATTGCCTCTTCGCAAATAGTAGTTGTCTCTTCAATATTATCAAGAGTCATTTTGACCCTTCGTTAAGACCAAGAGCCACTCTCAGTTTTTCTATAAATAGAAGCCCATTCCTTCATTATTTCTTACGAATTCACTGAAACTCTAGAGAGAGAAATTATAGAGAGAAGCTATAGAGAGAAAATCTATAGAGAGAAAGAAGAAGAGTATTCTGCTACTTCACTACTTCTATATCCATTTTCTTTATAAGTTAAGGGATATTATTTATTATACTCGTAAGGGGTGTTATTCTTTCTTATTTATGAAGAGAACTTCTGTTATTCCATTCTTTATTATTCTGTTGGAATAACCTGTATACACGGCATACCCTATACATAACCTGTATACGGGGCATACCCTATACTTGGTGAAATCCCTCTGTTATTTTATTCTATATTATTATGTTAGAATAACCTGTTTATGCGAAGTACCGCATACATTGTGAAATTCTTCTATTATTTTGTTCTTTATTATTCTGTCGGAATATCCTGTCGGTGCGAATTTTGCCTAACCTGGTTCCATTTATTATTCTATTAGAATAACCTGTATACGTGGATTATCGTATACCTGGTGATGTCTGTTGTTATTCCATTCTTTATTATTCTGTTGGAATAACCTGTATACGTGGATTACGGTATACCTATTGATTTCTGTTGTTAGTCCATTCTTTAATATTCTGTCGGAATATCCTGTCTGTGCATTTACGCCGGGCCTGGTTCCATTCTTTATTATTCTGTTGGAATAACGTGTCTATGTAGATTACCACATGCATGGTGAATGATCCTTTGTATTCATTCCTTATTAAATTGTGGAAATAATCTAGTTATGTTGATTATGAAGGAAGTCATAATAAAAGCAATGGATTGATGAAAACCATGGGTATATGTAGTGTTAGTAAGTGTTATGATAATTTATATTGGTTAATATGTGAAAACATGAAAGATTCTTAGAAATCACAAAGGGTTGAAAATCAGATTTTGGTGAAAACGGAACATGAAATTCTATTGACCATATCTCCTATTATATTTTGAATTTTTGAGTGAGGTCAAGTTCTAGAGTTAGGTCTATGAGTTTTGTAACTTATCCAATTGGAATCACTGGAAAAGGTGTTGTAGATTTTCGTGTGGACTGATTTTAGCAAAGGAGTCCAAAGCTGGAAATTAGCAAAAAGCTACTGCCCATAATTTTGTAAGGGCTGTTTCAGCCACTTAATTTGTGAGAAAAATTTTGGCCTTTTGGGACATGAAAGTATATGGTATAAAGTACCTCCTGTCCAAAAATGAGCTCATTCCGACTTAAAATGAGCAAGTTATGACCATTTCAATATTTATGTTTTTTCGACGAAAAACGTTATAACCGGAGTTCTATAACTCCGATGACTATGAAATTTAAACTGGAAGCTCACGTTAACATGTGTAAGATTCTGCCAAGATTTGGGAATTTTTGGAGTTAAACTTAAGGTAGCTAATTTCTTAAGGAATTAATTAGAAATTGATTTTTGAAAAATAGTAAATGAATTTTAAAAATTCTGAGAAAAATATATGTTCATTATGAGACTATATTCTACTAAATCCCAGAAAAAAAATATTTTTGGAACTGATTTGGTATTTTTCATGAAAATAGTTTAGTTACGAACATATGAGTTAAATATGTTATGTGAAGTAACAAAATTGGAAAATAGGATTTTATGGCTTGGGAATCCTATATAGGGTATATGCATATTTTTGATAAGAGATTTGATCATTGGTGATGATATCTTATGAGTATGGCATTTTTGAATGATTAAATGCATTATGTGGTAAAGTGTAAACAATTGAAATAAATTGTTTATAAGTTTAAGAAGTGATTAAAATATTGTTATAATATTAATGATATTAGATTATGAGATTATTAAGTGATTGATAACATTGGGATATTCTTGAACCCTGGATAAATTATATTATAAATGTTTAATATTTATCCTTTATCTCATTTGATTGATTTTTTATATCATTGTCATGATCCTCATGCTTATATTGTGTTAAAAGTCATCTGTGGCTTACGTGCATAGATGGACTTGGTATGATTATGACCAGGGATTATTCGGTATAATCATGACCGTAATGTTACAAATGATGTGGTAAAAGTCATCTTTGGCCCGTAGTGCATAGATGAACTTGGTATGATTATGACCAGAGATTGTTCGGTATAATCTTGACCGTAATTGAAAACACGAATATCCTTGGCCTGTAGTGCATGGATAATTCGTTGTTGTGATACTATTAAGCTGAGTCTCAGCATTATTGGTTTTACAGTTATATATCTTTGGCCTGTAGTGCAAAGATGAACTGTTGGTTACTGGTTATACAGTTGTATATCTTTGGTCGTAGTGCAAAGATGAATTTATTAGTATGATTATGAGCAGAAATTGTGATTTGTTATAACCATGATTTTTGATGTTTCAGGTGAAGATAGGTGATGAAAATTATCTCCGTCCTAGGTGCAAAAAGTAATTCAAATCACAATTATGATATTGAGTTATTCATATGATTGTGGACAGGAATTGTTGATTGATGTTACAGGGATAAAACATTATTGATGGACTTTTAACTTGGAGAAGATAATAGACCTGATGCTATATTTGACTCTTTTAATGGATTGCTTGTTCCACTGCAACTATGGTTGAAAAGTTTTATCATCTACCATATGTTCTAAATCTTTGATTTATTATTGAAGAATGCTATTGATAATTTAATTATCTTTAGTCATGATATTCTTTACTGGGCTAGTTGTGCTCACCCTTTTGTTTCACAATTCCTTTCAGGTAATAAGAGTGTAGCTGGGTCGAGCGGGGATAACAAGAAAATAGTGAGATGGTCCGAGACTGTTGAAGTTTCTTAATACATTATAAAACGGCATGACATGCAATATATTTTCATTGAGGACCTAAGATGTGCGTGTCGTATTTTATACGTCACTTGATAATTGATTTTGGTGAACAACAATAAGTTGATGAGAACTCAACTTTGGAAGGGTGTTTTGCCACTATCATACAAGATGTCTAATGACATACAATCTCATGTTATCATAAGACAGGGTTGTACACATCCACTTGCTGAGTATATCTACAAGCACTACCTATATGATCTTGAAGTATATTTGAGATATAATTCTCACTTGGAGATAAGTGAGATAATTATATGTCAAGAGAAGACTCATCATTGGAAGGAACATGATAGTAATCTTCTCGTTTTTTTTTGGGATCTATTGGACCAACCAAGGATAATTCTCTGGGCATATGATATCTATCATAACTTAGATTCATGGCCTCCTATGTATGAAGGTTTCTGTAATGACTCAGAAAATCCTATGTAATAATCAAATATTATAATGTCAAATTTTGAGGATAATTTTTTTTATGTATTTCACAATGTGACAAAACTATTATATATTTAATAGTTTATTTAGCATCTTGATTTATCAGGGATAAA
The DNA here is from genome assembly GCA_020205505.1 of Panax japonicus. Taxonomy (NCBI): domain Eukaryota; kingdom Viridiplantae; phylum Streptophyta; class Magnoliopsida; order Apiales; family Araliaceae; genus Panax; species Panax japonicus. The sequence continues at coordinate 5,573,263 of CM035099.1, forward strand.
GAAATAATGACCATCATGAATTATTTAAGATTTCATGGAACAGTCATTTCAGTGATATATGTGCTAACTATGGTTGCTAGAGAAAATAATAGATGAAAGTCCATGTGTTTAATTTAATAAGGGTCTATATTGAAATAATGGGCCATAATAAAATTTTGCCATATATGCTTGCAAGTCTCTTTCAATTAATTAGGTTATGGGTTGGGTCTATAAGAAGATAAAATAAAAAGGAGGCCAATTCTAGCCATTTTTAAAGACCAATTCGACAGCCCCAACAGATTAACAAGAGTAATGGTCTAAAGCCCAAACCAATAGTTGATAAAACTCAATCCTGTAAACCCATTGGTGTGTAACCAGCTAGCTGCTTCAAACTGATTAAGAAAAGCACGAGCATAACTTGAAGACATAGTCAGGAAGCAAGCATATGGTTTCTAAGTTAGTTCTGTTCTAGCACGTCAGTTAGATTAATAGCAGACAAGTAGCAGGTGAAATAGGCTTGCAGATGATAAGGCGTATAAGAGTAAGTCTATGCTCGCTAGGGTGGCTGGAAGAAGCCAAAGAAAATAGACAAATAATGATTTCACGCAAATGATAGAGCGGCTGAGTAGGGGCCGGGTAGGGGCTAGCTTGGTATGACTGAGAGTGGAAGGTTCAGTCATTTGCGTGTTTAGGAGGTAATGTGGCTTCTTTTATTCATTTTTTATCTATTTTTCTTTTTTGTTCCATTCATTCAAACCGAGTCCATTCAAGGAAGAGATTGGTTGATCTTTTCTTTAAGTAGGGCCCACCTTGTGGTGGTCGAACCCTAGGGAGCCAAAACCCTAGGGTTTTTCCCTTTTTCTCATTTAATATTTTGTTCATTAATTTTGGTCTTGTTCATTTACTTTCATATTTTTATTTAATTCATTTAGGTCATATGTGAACCCTAATTTGTTCTTAGGCTCACACCAACCAATAATACCCCTCCAACTAGTATCCCACCAAATGAAGCACAACTTAGTGGAATAAAATTCCAAAAATACCAAGCATTAGCTCAGTTTCCTCCTCAATTCAAACTAGAGGAGGGAGCAGAAGGATAGATGTTGTTGGAAGTCAAGAATCCACAGGAATGATATATAAAATTCCAAAGAAGATGGGTGCATCAAATGATAAGAATTATTTTTTTTTTTAATTGGGAGTGAATTGTTGGGATTAGTTGTAATTATGTCATGATGTACTGTTTTAAAAATTGTTTAAACTACATGAAATGTTATGGTTAGATGTAATTACTGTTTTTAATGGTTGAGGACTGAGTATTGTATTTTGTTGTGGTTGGGATGTAATTATATATGGTACTTTGATGGTTCATGACAGAGTTACTATTGTAATATCCGAAAGATTTTTGCACAAAAAGGTAATGGAAAATGTGAATTTTTAATAAAGTTAAATTATAAATTAAAAATTAAAAATAGGGTTTCTAAGTTTGTATGCATTAATAAATATGTATTACATTTATACAAATGAAAAGTGAAGAAATAACTAAGTTTGGAAAGAAATAAAATGGGCTTACAAGTAACTAATAAAACTAAAATAAAAATGGAATGGATTAAGAATGGAATAAGTCTTGGTCCGTTATTAATAAGCCTTTGGGCCACTTAAAAGATTCAACTCACTTGAGTCAAGCAAGCCCACTTGGGTATATGAACTAGCCCAATAAACTAGTCCAAGTCTAGATTTCATATGGACGTGTATATTGCAAAAAAAAAGGGATTCTTTACAGAAATATACAACAATCAGAAAGTAATTACACCATTAGTGCATTAACAAAAAAATTACAAAAAGAGTGTAATTAGGACCCATATTACAAAAATAGTATAATTCACATTAATAAGAAATCTTAAAATCAAGGAGAAATAACTGCTATAATTAATAATTTAAATTCAAATATTTGGGATCTAACAACAAAAATAAATTCAAATTCAAAATAATAATAGTCGACAGCGACAACTATTCTCCAAAACCCAAAAACTACAACTATTTTGTAACTACAGTCGACAGCGATGGAAGATTACAAGGTCGCCACGACCACCAGTTCATAGAACAACCACATCGCTTCAATTTTTTCTTCGTCCTCTACCGATTCGCCATTATCATTTTCTCTCTCTTCCTCCCCCTCTTGTACTTTCTCTGCTCCAACCTCATTTCTCTACTACAACCATGTCCAAGTTTATACCAAGGTAATCAATAAAAAATAGAACACCACATAAGGAAGAGAGAGATAAGAGAGTGATGTGTAATTTAATATTGATAACCAAACTTTCGTACTAAGGTAACCAAACATTTATACCAAGGTAACCAAACCTTTATACCAAGGTAACCAAATCTACCTCCACACCTGCAGTATGAATTTGTTACCTTGGTCTAAAAGTTTGGCAACCAATTTCATGAAGGTAAATAAAAAATAGAACACTGCATAGGAAAGAGAGAGATAAGAGAGACATTCGTACCAAGATAACCAAATATTTATACCAAGGTAACCAAACTTTTATACCAAGGTAACCAAATCTACCTCCACACCTGCAGTATGAATTTGTTACATTGGTCTAAAAGTTTGGCAACCAATTTCATGAAGGTTTGGTTACCAATTGCATCACATTTAAAAAAAATTAGTAACTTAACAAAACTGAATTGGTTACCTTGGTATGAATGTTTGTCTACCAACTACACCATGAAAAAACTACACCCTAACACCCCCTTATAATTCCATGGTAAACTCATATTCTACTTCAAAAGAAAAAGAAAAAGCCCAACTGGACCGGACAACCCAAGCCACCACCACCATGACGGGAACTCCAGCACCACCACCAAACTTTTGGGGCAACCTAATAATACCACTAAATTAAGGAATCCTAATCCCCTTATGCAACAATTCTCCTCCGCCCGCTTTTCATGGGAAAGATTTTGATGAAATGATTGATGAAGATAATGCTATTGATTTGATTGTCATTGCTGAGGCGACTGAAAAAGACGCCATTTTTATCTTTCTTCTGAGCTTCCTCTCCTATCCTCTCACTGTGTATTCCTCTCTCTCTCTCTCTCTCTCTCTCTCTCTCTCTCTCTTTCTCTTTCTCTTTGGGGAAAATAAAATGGATAAGAGGATTACGAGTAATGAATGCGTTCATGGGCTATAGAACTACTCACTGCAAAAAGATTCTTAAAAAAAATAAATTATTGCTTCATATATACGCCACTTTGGTTTATTTTAATATGTAGATATATTAATTACTTAATTTAATAAGTAAATTAATACTAATCCCCTAAATTAAGGAATTCTAATTGCACTAATATTGTAAATAAATATGGAGGTGTATGAATTGTGTAAATATTTTATGAGTGTACTATTGTTGTAATTATTTTTAAAAATGTAATAGAATATGTAATTGTTCCAAAAAAAAGGGGGGGAGAGGTCAAAGGGGCCATGTGACACCCCTTTGTGTTGGCAAAATTTGAGAAGGGGGATGTGGTCAACCTCTTGGCCATAGATTTCTAATGAAGCCTTAATAATGTAATTAACTACTAATCATGGAGATTACTTGCATATGGATAAGGTTTACCCTAATTAACCTAGGGGCGTATTAAAAAGATAGAAAGTTTGGTGGTTTAACCACAAAACAAAGAAGTTATGCAGGGAGAAAAAGAGAATTGGTAAACTTTGCCTATATTACACCTGGCAAACGGGCGGGCCAGGCCGGGCCGAGCCAACGACGGGCCGGGCCAAAAAGGCCCGAATTTTGGTGGGCTGAAAATGGCCAGCCCGTGGCGGGAGGGACGGGCCGGCCCGCGGGCTTCAGCCATTATTTTTTTTTTTGCAAACTCTTTGTTACATCAAAAATAATAATAATAATAAATATTAAAAATAATTAATAATAAACAATAATACAAACAAACACGATTAATTAATTATATACATTAACTACATAGCTCAATTAATTAAAATTTTAATAGTATTATCAATTATAGTTAAAATATATTGAAGATTACATCAAAAACAAATAGTTGTTGTAGCTCAGTTGGTTTGAACTTTTATTTATTTACTTACATGTCTTGTGTTCAAGCCTCACAACCTAACACTTTATTTTAAAAAAAAATTTAATAGTTGGCGGGCGGGCCGGGCCTCCACGGGCCAGGCCAGGCCAAAACGGCTCGGGTTTTTATGGGCTTAAAAACGGCGGCCCAAAGCCATGCAACAAAAGAAGCAAGAATCAAGGATAGAAAAGCCAAACTAGGAAGGTATAAACCTTAAATCCCTCCTTTATTCAACTTTTCTTGTAAAAGATCTAGAGTTATGCTAATAATAATGAATCACACTTGTTTACACCTAAATATGTTGGATCTTGGTAGTATATGGCTTAGATTATGGAAAAACTTTGAAGTAAAACAAAAAAAAAACCTAAAAAGAAACTTAAACTAGCTAGGTCAGAAAATCCTAAAATCTGACTTAAAATTGTAACATGCATAACTCTTAGCATACTTGCAGGATTCTTGTTTGGGATGATAGATATGTAAGTAAGATACAATTCGGAGGTTGTTTGAGACATAAATTCCATATAGATTATTTTTGGTGAATTTTCTACCAAAACAGGGCAGACTATTGAACCTATTGACCTTATTCTTGTGCGGACTGTTTTGGACATTTAACTTGAAACTTTTCAGGCTTCTGGAGTATGGTACCTAGAGATATAAGAAAGGTTATGTCTAAAGATGAACAAAAGAGGACTGGACTTGAGATGGAGTTATGCCCAAAACAAATACTAAAAATTTAAAATTAAAACTGCAATAACTTGAGGTTTACAGCTCGGATTGGGATGAAATTTTGGGTGGAATAAATATAGATGCAGAGAGGATTCTTTACAAATTTCATGATTGTTGAAAAAAATTAGAATTTTAATAAATATTACAATTTCGGACAAAAACTGACTTAAATAAATACTAAAGATAGTTGGAAAAACTTGAAAGAATCTAAAAGAATATAAAATGAAATTAACTAAAGTGGAGCCAGAAGAAGAAAAAAATAATAAAATGGTTAAAATTAAAGGGCTTAATAAGGAAAATAGGGTTTAAGAAATAATGAAAAAATAATAATTTAAAATTAAAGGGCTTAATAAGGAAAATACGGTTTATGAAATAATGAAAAAATGATCATTTTGAGAATAAAATTTTTAAAATGGGTTTAAGTTGGAACTCGAGAATAAGTTACGATAACCAAATTTTTTGAAATGAGGTTATAAATAGTTACCGACGATAGGTATTGAAAATATTAAATGATTTAGTTAAGTAAATCATTATGAATGATGTAGGTGAACACCTGGGGACAAAAAGTGATTTAAACAAGGAAAGTACTCTTGAAACAGGCAAGTTCTCGCACTCTTGTGCATTTGAATTTTGCTCATTATTAAACTGTAAATTTTGTTGAAAAGCTTCTTGGACCGTCTATAAAAATAGTTGGGTCCTTTACATAAGTATACAATATTTAGAAAGTAATTACACTATTAGTTCACTCATAAAATATTTATACAATTAATATACTTTCTATATTTATTTACAATATTAGTACAATTAGGATTCCTTAATTTAGGGAAGGAGAAATAACTATCATAATTAATAATTCAAATTCAAATAACTTGGATCTAACAAACAAAACAAATTCAAATTCAAAAATAATAATTAAAATTCAAATATTTAAAGTTTGGCAACGTCATCTTCCTCCTCCCCTTCATCGGTCATCTTCCTCCTCCCATTCGCCGCCGCTTCAACACAATGAACGTCGGCCACATCTGCCATTATGACGAAGGTTGATTTAATCCAGAAATTAAAAGGAGAAAATAAATAAATTTTAGTGCAGTTGATATCCAAATAGTTATACAAAGGTAACCATTTTAGTTTTTGTGGGTAACCAAGAGAAATTTCAGTGCAGTTGTTACCAAAACTTTCAAAGGTAACAATTTTAATTTTTGTTGGTTACATTTGTATTAATGTTTGGCTACCAACTGCACTATAAAAAAAAATCTATAATAGTTTTTTTATAATTAATTGGTAACCCAATAAAACTGAATTGGTTACCTTTGTATTAAGGTTTGGCTACCAACTGCATTATAAAAAAAATCTATAATATTTTTTTAATTAATTGGTATCCCAATAAAACTGAATTGGTTATATTTGTATAAAGTGTTAGCTACCAACTGCACTATTAAATAAAAAAATCTATAATATATTTTTTAAAAATAAATTAGAAACCTAATAACACTAAATTGGTTACCTTGGTATGAATGTTTGGCTACCAACTGTACTATAAAAAAACGCAGCAACTGTACTATGAAAAATCGATCCATTATAATCAATCCACCTCAAAATGGGCAAAAAATCGGCAGCATGCGATGCTCTTCCCTGTGTAAAGGCCAAGGCGGCGGAGGTTCCGCCAGTGGTCGCCGTACGGGGACTAGGATTTATAAATATTTATATATAAAAAAGAGATTAGAAAAGATGTTACAAGCGAATGACATGGTTGTTGGAATCACAGGTAACATGGAACCAAGTGCAAGGATTAACCAAAGTAGGATCCTAGCTCTGTAACACATTAGTTGGGTCAGATAGTTTGTTTCTTAAAGCATGTAAAGCATTTCCTGCAGTACGACGATACTCCTCCCTGTGTAGTTGTAGTCCATGTATTTTTCCATGGCGAGACGGGGACAGTGAACGGCGGCGGCCTAGTAGTGAGTCGTTGAGGAGGTGGAGGTGGAGGTGGCCTAGTAGTGGTAGTTTTAGGAGTGGTCTCGACGGTAAACGGCGGCAGATTTTTGATTTTGAAAATAATCTGGTGGACAGGATTAGGGGGAGGAGAGAGAAAGATGTGTACAAAAGTTCCCATTTTATTTAATTTAACAAGTAAATCAATATTAATCCCCTAAATTAAGGAATTTTAATTACATACTAATTCCTTAAATTAAGGAATTCTAATTGCACTAATATTATAAATAAATATAAAAGTGTATTAATTGTATAAATATTTTATGAGTGAACTATTATTGTAATTATTATTAAAAATGTAATAGAATATGTAATTGTACCAAAATAGTTTATGTCATTTGTTTGACTAAACTCAATTATTATGTGTGGGCCAAAGTGCAAATTAGAGTTCACTTGACCTAATTGAATTAAATACACAAATTAAGGTTCATATTATGATTAAATAGAAAGGCGGAAGAGCCGGAAATAAAGAAGAAAGATCTAAGAGAATCTTTCACGTGTTCCGAGGCAGAAGACACATGGAGGTAACTCATTTTGGGAATTAATTGAGGGATTGGATTGGTGGCTAGAATGGTAGGACGATCTGGGTATTACTCTGATGACTAAGGGTAAATTGGGAATTTCTCCGAGGGCATGTGTCTGGCACATGACCACTCTCCAGAAAACCCTATAAATACCCCTTCCACTCCATTGGAAAGGGGGACCTCATTTTGGGACTCTTTTAGTGACTTAAAGGCTCAGATTTTCCACCTAAAAGCACTAAAAAGGGTTTGGACCTCTCTTCAGACACAAGACTTGGACTCTTGGAAGATCAAAGGACCCTTTCTGGTGACTTAAAGGCTCGGAGATTCCACCTAAAAGCACTAGAAAGGGGTTTGAACATTCTCTCAACTCGAAGGACTCAAGAAGGCTCTTGGAATCCCTGTTACCCTAACATGGTTCCCGAATTCTAGGGGTTCTGCCACGCGTCGTTTGAGTAATCGTCCACCTGTCGTTCTCCCCTCTTCAATCAACCAATCAATTCTGTACTCTTCGTGGATTTCTCTCCTCCTCAGCCAACACGAAACCCTAACCCTAGCAAGGTACGATTTTCTTGCCCATATTTCTTTGGCGACTCCACTGGGAAAGGTGTAGAATTCGTGAAGGGTATGCCCACAACTCGAAGTGGGAGAACTACAGGAAAAACTGCTTCACCAATAAATAGTATTAACTCACCAAATCCAGTTCCAAGACAAACAACTCAAGCTTTCCAAGGCGTAAATCTGGATTTTGACCAACCACTTATTGAAAACGCTTCGGAAGGGAGTTCAACAGCACTATACATGGCCAATCAACAACAAACAAGCGCAGGAAGGCAAGGCGAGGATGCAAGTGGAGAACAGACGAATGTTGTGCAAATGGAGATGCTCAAGGCATTGAACGAAGCACGAAAAGGGCAAGGGATAATGATGTCCATGATGCTGGAAATGCAGAGAAAGCAAGAGGAAATAGGGAATTTTCGCCAACAGTTGATGCAGATTCCCGCTTTCAAGGCTATGTTACCAGACAATTCACAAGGAGAACAGGCAGGAGTGGAGGACAACAACAACGATAACAACAATAAGGAGAATATGACTGCACCTCCATTGACGGAGACTCAGTCTGTTCCAATTATCCACTTGGAACCTCAGAACAGTGGCGACGTGCCACAACCCAGATTGGAAGTCAGACAGCCTAAAACAAACGTCATTCCGACCATTATCCCCGTATTTTCACAGGTGCAGATGTCAACCGTCCCAAGCCATGTCCTGCGAGTGAGTCAGCAAAGGCCACCAGTGCCAGCTTTGCACAATGCAAGTATACATCAACCAATCTCTTCGCCATACACACCGCCAATACAGCAGTATATTACAACACCGCAGAGAGTTAACGCCACAAGCCAGTACGTGACGAAGGATGATATGATCGATGTGATCAATCAACTTCGCAGGCAGACATCCCGACCCTCGGAGTTAGATTTTACTACACCTTACCCTGCACACATTCGGAGGCAACCTTATCCGACAGGGTATATTGAGCATCCCCCGCAGTTTCCAAAATACAATGGAGAGAAAGGATATGCCAGGGAACACATTGCCAGGTTCGTAGAGTCGATGTCTCCATGGCTAGGATATGATGAAGTAAACAACCACAACTTGTTGATGAGGGAATTCAACAAGACTTTGACTGATAGTGCCTTCAGTTAGTACTACAGTTTGGAGAAGGGATCAGTCCATGATTGGGATGATCTAAAATTGAAATTTTTTAAGAAATTTTTCTATGTGGAGAAACAGGTAACCATCGTAGAGCTCATGCGATTCAAGCAGAATCCAAATGAGGAGCTGTCAGATTACGTGAATAGGTTTAGGGCCCAATCACAGAAGTGTGCAGAGCCAATTAAAGAAATGAACTTGGTTAGCATATGCAACAATGGTGCTTTAGACTCCTTCAAGCCCCACCTCATTACCAAAGCTTGTGATTCATTTGCGACCCTCTCATCTTTTGCACAAGACTTGGGAGGAATCATGACATTTCCCACCAGCCATGATATGGTTACATGAAAGGGCAAGATGACAGCAACTGTGGCTTTGGCGGATTCTCAGTCAAAACCACAAGGGGGCAAGAGGGAAAAGAATGAGAAATTTGAGCGAAGCAGAGAAAATCACGAGGACAACTATACCAGGATGCCAGTTCCGGAGGCTATTACATGTAGCGAGAAGGCATTCAGGAGCCTGTATGAACAATGGGTTGAACATGGAGTGGTAAAGCCTCCAAGGCCCCGGTTGGTTGTAACGGAAGAGATGAAAAGAAGACCAGACTTCTGTGTATACCACCAATACGCAGAACATTCCACTATGGACTGTTACAATCTGCGGAGGATATACTATGAGAAGCTGGCAGTCGGGGAGATTGAACTAGGAGAAGAAACGTGCAACACTATCACCCATGGTGCAGTCCCGGAAGTCAAGAACCCAAATACTAGCTCTACCATCGAAAAGCTCTGAAATACAGATGAATTAAAAATCCACCCAAGATGGTGGTCCACCAAAAATGGTGGTTTAAGTCCTCGGGAGTATCTCTTGCCAAGTAATTGGATGACCAAGGGAGGAGGCACAAGAATTGACGAATTAAAAAAAAAATCCACCCAAGATGGTGGTCCACTCTAAATGGTGGTCAAGTCCTCGTAAACTGCACTTGCCAAAAAAAATTGGACGACCCAAGTGACGAGGCACTCGATTTCAAGTCCTCGTAGACCGCACTTGCCAAGAAATTGGACGACCCAAGTGACGAGGCACCCGAGTGTTACACTTTATTATCAAAAGTGAATGAGGCACCTGACTATAAGTCCTCAGACCCGAAAAGTTATACTTTCAACTTTAAAAATAATCGAGGCACCTGACTATAAGTCCTCGAGCCAGACAAGTTATACTTTCTACTTCAAAAGTAATCGAGAATTTATTATTTGAAACGTTAAGCTTTTCGTTAAAAGCAATTTTATTATCAATAAAAAACATGTTTTTCTTGAAAAGATTCATGTTTACTGTTTTATGAGGCCTATTGTTATTTTGGAGTATTAATTTGAACAACTTAAGATCCAATGTTAAATATTGAGTTTTAAGAAATCATTCAAATTAATCAATAAGGATAAAAAAAAATTATATTTTGATGAATGAAATATATGTACATGAATTTTCTGATACAGGAAATGGAAAAAACTATGAAAGCTCATGATCTAAAGGCTATAACATGTCGAACTAAAGAGAGGGGAATAGCTAAAGCCTTCAAGTCGACAATGGTGTGGTACCCTGAGCCTTCGTATTAGAGGCTATCGAGCCTTCAAGGTCTTGGGACCTGATTCAATTTCCCAAAAGCTTGGTCTTCAATTTATCTATGGCATTTTGAAGCTCCTAAAGTTTACATAAAGTAAGTCATTCTCATGGAGACGTGAAGTGACTTCCGAACGAAGTGCAACAACATGATGATTAAAAATAAAGAGGTCCAACCTAGCATGGAAGAGAGACATGTCCAAGGAAAGCTAGGAGATACCTAGATACCCTTGAAGAGCTCCTCTAGGGCTTTCCCTCATAGGGTTTGCTCCTCTAGAGGTTCACTCTCCTAGGACTTTCATTTTCAAGGCTTGTAAAACATCAAGCTTCAAGAAGTGAAGACTTCAACACTTAAAAATATTTTACGCGATCATCTCACCAAAGGCATGACTCACGCGTAGGGGGCAAATGCTTACTGGTTGATGACATAGACATCCTCCAGAGTGAAGGTGCATTCCCCCAAGCATTGACGAATATGCATGTGGAGGAACACCACGGTTCTGTTGAATACGAGTGCCCCTGCATAACTGGATGCAACGAAAAATATCAGCTTTTTTCTTTATTACATCCACATAATCAACCTTCTCAAGTATCTCGTTGATCCAATGTTGTCATTCCTGAAGGTGGCTAGACGAATTAGACAAAATGTGAAGGAGGAGGCCATTAGGTTGGTTCCCCTAGGGGTTAACCACCTAAGGAGCTCTCCCCTCTTACATTTAACTTCTCCTTACTCGTTGAATCAACTGATTGGAATAAATGCTACCTCACCGGAATATCTGAGTCAAGGACCTTGTTAAGGTAAAATGGCTCGAAATGAATCCTTCCTCCTTGCGGTGTTGTCTCTTTTCTTTAAAAATATCCGAGCCAAGATCCTTGTTAAGGTGAAATGGCTCGGAATAGATGCCTCCTCCTTGCGGTGTTGCTTTCCCTTTGAGACTATCCGAGCCAAGATCCTTGTTAAGGTGAAATGGCCCGGAACAGATGCTTCCTTGTTACGATGTTGTCCTTCCTTTGAGAATATCCAAGCCAAGATCTTTGTTAAGGTGAAATGGCTCGGAATAGATGCGTCCTCCTTGCGGTGTTGCTTTCTCTTTGAGAATATTCAAGCCAAGATCCTTGTTAAGGTGAAATGGCCCGGAACAGATGCTTCCTTGTTACGATATTGTCTTTTCTTTGAGACTATCCGAGCCAAGATCTTGTTAAGGTGAAATGGCCCAGAAAAGAAATACTATAGTCACCTGAAAAGAACAGAAATAAATCAAGCAATCATGAAGAATTGACAAGAGGAAGCAATCATCAAGTGCAAAAGACTGTTAATGTGTTCGAGCGTGAAGAAATCTCTATTTCTCTTCCCAAATTATGATTCCATGGGTTACAAGTGAATATCAAATTCGAGGTCGGACATCACCAACGAATGGTCAGGTACCTTAGTTATGGATCGTGAGAGAAATGTGGTTAATCAGTGTTAAAATCAACAATGCGTTTATGAACTTTTGGCAAAAATCATCTGACTCTTCCTTGACAAAAACCATGTACGCAAAAACAGGTAAATCTGGCTCTTTTTTGGCAAAAACCATCCATAGCGGGAGGAACAGGTACATCCATGTATTTATGCTTATTATTCTTGCATGAGTATTTCAATGAATATTTGTATGTGCGCACATGCAATTCTCTATATCTTTAGATAAAATATGCAATCATACCGCATCTTTTTGCATAAGAAATCTAGAAGCTTTGATATGATAACTTAAAAAGTACTCTTAGTAAATTAATTTGTGTGAGCAAAAAAAAAATATGGACCCTTAGTATATATATTTTCTTCCTTCCCTCCTGCAAAGCAGTTGCCCACGTTCACATAGTCCCACACACATGTTATTTATTTATTTTATTTGTTTACATGTATTGCTCCATTACTTTTTCCATCTTCTTCATTTTACTGACATTTGCTAACATATGGAAAGCTGCATATGTGCATCATCATTGGCATGGAATATGTTGTTTTTAATTATTTTTGTACTGACAGTAAATATGAATATGAATATCAATCAAGCGCCATAATTGCAAAATACTTTTATTGACATGCGTAACTCTTCCACTTTTTTTTCTCTTTCTCCACTACTATCACGTACGTTTTAATTAACCCATATTATCATGATTTACGGAAGGAACAAAATTTGCCATGTATAAAATATATATGTGTGTTACCACCAATATATGTTTCCCTTAATCATATAAGATTTTATTTTATATAATCTTGATTTTGTTTACATGTTTTCAAAAAAAAAGGAAAAGATTTGATCTTATTTGCAAAATAAAATAAGATTTAATTTATTTGTTGAGATAGCTTAATTTAAATTTTAATTGTCTCTTCATTCACATAATTGATGGACTTAAGTAATGAATAGTAATGGATTTGGGTTAGAGCACTGATATGTCTTCCATTTATAATTTGTTGGTCTAAAACTAGCATGTCTAATGACTAGTACATAAAAAAAAGAATAAGAATCAACATAGATTTTACAACATAACATGCTTTTTTTTTATGTCACGGATCAAACTGATTTTTCATTCACATTAGTCATGAAGCATTACTTCATCATCTGCATTCTGTAATCTAAACGAAATAGTAGTACTATTTTGTTTTTGGTTTATTTAGTTTCTTCTTTATTCTCTGATTGGTTTATGCGAAAATATGAGAAAAGGAAAAGAAATCTTGGGAATCATGTATCACCCAATTTAGTTAAACTGTTTGTTACGGGTTTATATATATATATATATATATATATATTTGAAGGAAACAAAGATTAAGCAGGATTTGAAGAAGATTTTCAATATATCATGGGAGAGCTCTTTTAGGGGTCCCCTATTTTCTATTTTCAGGACTTGTAAGATCGAGCTCCGCAGATTTTTCAAAAATTTGAAACAGAATTCACGGAGTTAAAGTATTTTGCACGATCTTCACTCCAAAGACGCGACTCTCGCGCAGGGGGCAAATGTGGGCCAAAGTGCAAATTAGGGTTCACTTGACCTAATTGAATTAAATGCACAAATTAAGGTTCATATTATGATTAAATGGAAAGACGGAAGAGCCGAAAATAAAGAAGCAAGATCTGAGAAAATTTTTCACGTGTTCCGAGGCAGAAGACACATGGAGGTAACTCATTTTGGGAATTGATTGAGGGATTGGATTGGTGGCTAGAATGGTAGGACGATTTGGGCATTACTCTGATGACTAAGGGTAAATTGGGAATTTCTCTGAGGGCATGTGCCTGGCACATGACCACTCTCTAGAAAATCCTATAAATACCCCTTCCACTCCATTGGAAAGGGGGACCTCATTTTGGGACTCTTTTAGTGACTTAAAGGCTCGGATTTTCCACCTAAAAGCACTAAAAAGGGTTTGGACCTCTCTTCAGACACAAGACTTGGACTCTTGGAAGATCAAATGACCCTTTCTGGTGACTTAAAGGCTCGGAGATTCCACCTAAAAGCACTAGAAATGGGTTTGAACATTCTCTCAACTCGAAGGACTCAAGAAGGCTCTTGGAATCCCTGTTACCCTAACACGGTTCCCAGATTCTAGGGGTTCTGCCACGCGTCGTTGGAGTAATCGTCCACCTATCGTTCTCCCCTCTTCAATCAACCAATCAATTCTGTACTCTTCGTGGATTTCTCTCCTCCTCAGCCAACACGAAACCCTAACCCTAACAAGGTACGATTTCCTTGCCCACATTATGTTTCTATCAATTTATTGAAATGTTCATGATACTTTGGTGTTATGTAAATCCAATCCAAATTGTTTTGGTGCGGACTCTTATTTATGACTGAGTAAAACAACCCTAGAAATAGGGGATAAATATTGTATTGTAGGGAACCGATATATGCTGTAAAAACACAGCATGGAGATGATGTTACGCTTAACATGGAGTATTGTTAAGTTGGTCCTCTAATGATACTCTGTGGAGAGTTCGCAATCTTTGTGAATATTAAATATTATTGGAGAGTTCTCAGTCCACGATTGATGAACATTAAATAGTTCATGGTCCCTACGACCACTCAGTTGAATTTCAATTACCCTTATGAATACGATGAGCTAGCTTTGAAATCTGTTTGCTCAACTCAAGTTGAAAAACTCAGTTCAAAGTTTTATGAAGATATTTTGTTGATTCTAAAATTTCAAATGTGACCCTATTTTTATTTAATCGTCAATAATATTGGATTCAATCATAATTGTTGTTCTGATATTTTAAATTATTTATACTTGCTGAGTAAATTTGTTACTTACCTTTGCAAATATTTACGGTTAAAGTGGAATGACCCGAGGGGTCAAAATAAAAGAAAAGGCAAAGAGACATAGACAGATTAGGAGAATTATAATGTATCAGTTAACTAATAATTAGTAATGTAATATTTTGGAAAAAAATGAATATTAATGAAATGTAAGTAAAACCTGGGAATTTGTATGACTAAATTATGTAAATAATGTAATAATGATATAAATTAGTTTGTATTTAATAGTTAGTTGTTGTGATGTGGATGAATAGTAAGCACCAAGTCTATAGTAGCGAGTACTCATATTTATATTTAGGGGCGTCACAATTATGAAGTTATTGTAGTTAGATCAGGACAAGGTTAAATTTTTTTTTATATACAATTGGGATAAAATGTTTATGTTTTTGGAATATGAGTATATTATGTATTTTAGTTGATGTTTATGGTTGTGTATTTTAATATGTACTCATGTTGTGGTTGGGATTGAATGCTTTTTGTAATTAATTCTTACATTTAGAACAAGTTGGTGAATGCATTTGCTCAGTATTATTGCATAAGTTTCTTGTGGTACTTAGGAAGATTAGTTTTGTTGACAAGGTTCATTTTGCATTCAATTACTTGGTTAAATTTTTTTTGTCTTAATAACAATAACAAATTGGGTGGGGGGGGGGGGGCGTCCGGTGCAATTTATTTTTTTTTTAACCACAATTATAAGAATAATAAATAAATAATAATAGAGCAAATTTGAACAAAAAATTGTAAAGAAAATTATATTTTTGATTGGAAATACACTGTAAAAAATATACTATCCTTTACAATTTTTTGTTTAAACTTGCTCTATTATTTTTTATTTATTATTCTTATAATTATGGTTTAAAAAAAATAACAAAGGTACAGGACGGTACCGGTCATTAGTGCACCGGACCTCCCCCAACCCCTTGATAACATGTTAGTTGCATAGGTTGGTAGGGGTGGGCAACCGGTAAAATCCTGTCCGAACCGGACCGGTACCAAAATTACTTAAATTTTGGTACCGATACCGGTACCGGTTGAACCGGTATACCGAACCGGCGGTACCGGTTCGGTACCGGTTTTTACCGAAAATTAATATAATTATTATTTTATTATTTTTATTATTATTTTATTATTTTTATTATTATTTTATTATTATTTTATTATTTTTATTATTATTATATATAATAATTATTATTTTTATTAATATTATTATTATTATAATCAATATTTTATTATTATTATTATTAATAAATTATTAATAATAATAAAAAATAGAAAACCGGTATATACCGGTCCGGTTCGGTATATACCGAACCATAAAAGTGGCGGACCGAAACCGGTACCGAAAAACCGGTATATACCGGTTTTTTTATACCGAACCGGACCGGTTTACATTTATACCGGATCGGCCGGTTCGGACCGGTCCGGTTCGTCCAAAAAACCGAAAAAACCGAAAAATTTGTCCACCCCTATAGGTTGGTGCCACATTCATTTCTATCTAGCGCTTAATTTCATTTCTTTGTGCCACATTATCACATTCATTTCTTGATGTCAAAAGTCAAACGTAGATATTTAAAATGAAGCCAAATAAGCATTCAATACATACTTGGCAAAATAGCCTTTAATACATACATTACAAATAGCCTTCAACACATTCAAATATACTAATCTACACATTTGTTTTCAATACAACGAAAAACAAAATTCAATAAACTACTAAAGCAATTCGTAGTGTCTTCTCCATTGACAATTTATTTCTTTAACGTTTGGACTTGTCTTAATTTTCAGCACCAATACATCTTCATGCGTGGTTTCTTCATTTTCTTCTTCACCTCTATTCATCAATTGGTTTCCAACTTCCATATTTTTTATCATCCATGTTCAGGTTTATTTTTGACGGAATTCCATCGTCATTAATTCCATCAATTTTAATTTATTTCCGATTGATTATTCAGTCGAACTTAACATATATTCCGTCGAATTTAGTACACACACTGGCGGGAACAATTCGCGCCAAGGACCATGCCTAATTCTGACGGAATTCCTTCGAGAATATCCTAATTCTGACATAATTATGTTCATATACTAATTTCGAGGGAATTATTTCTGTCGAAGATAATTCCGTCGGAATTACTCTTTTTTCTTGTAGCGGTATCAATCTCTCAACTTTTTCATTGCTTCCTTCAACTTCAATATCATTTCTCTTAATCTCTCTGTAAATGGTGGATCACACCATTTAAAAATCCTAAAACATAAACTTTTATCCTACCACAAATTATCCCAATTATTATTCTCATTAACAATCAAACCAAAAGCCCAAATTCATTATCCATAATTACAGAGAAAATAAATTTAAAGGGATTATGGCGAAACCCAAAAAAAGAAGGAAGAAATTAGGGGAAAATTTAACACCCAAAACAGAGCATCATTATAAGAAGAAAGAATAAAAAAATTAGGACATACACCTTAAAACGAGAACAACCAATAAACCTTCTTTTCGGATCAGCAGTTCCCTCTTTCATGTACCCACATTGACACGTCACTGAAGTTCTGGGTATCTCTCACTAATCGTTGAGTTTTATGATACTTATTTCGCTTGAGTTGCACATGTTGCCTTCTTGTTGCATTGTTTGTTCTTTCCCTTATCTTTTTCGGCGCTTTCGGTCATTGAGAAGGAATCAATTTGGGATTTTAGGGCTTCCAGCCTCTATGCTGCACTTTGCTACATAGAATATCAGTAACAGACTTTTAGTTTCTACTCCCTCCGTTTCTTAATATAAGTCGTTTTAGAAAAATATTTTTGTTCTTAATTGCTTAGTTTCCAATATTACCCCAAGTAATAAATACTATAACTTTGGTTCTCTCACTATTTTTTTACCCTATAAATAACACTCTTTTTCCAATACAAGTGTAATATAGACAATTGCTAGTATATTTAATACTTTACAATCATTTTCTTAATACTTATGCACAACTCTAAAACGGCCTATATTAAAGAACGGAGGGTGTATTCAACTTGTGAGTTCCAAACCCTTCTTTATTTTCAAATTACCTTAATGCCTAAAGAATAAGGCTGTAAAATAAGTAAACAGTTCGGATTCGATTCGTACTCGCGCTTGACTAAAAATTTGATTCGAGCTCGACTCGAAATATAAATGATTCAAATATGAGTAAATTATAAAGTTCGATAAATTACTCGAAACTTCTCAAATTGTAATTTTCTATTGATATACTCGGATCATATTCGTTCGTAAAGTTCAAACTGCTCGAGCTCGATTCGAGATCGTGTTCAACTCGGTAGCTAAACAAGCCTCAAACAAACCTTATTTTATACTCGATATATTTTGTGAACTAAATCTGAGTAACTCAATATTCGACTCAACTCGGTTTATTTACACCCTTACTAAAGAAAGAATAAATAAAAAAAAAAAAATTTAAAGCGCCAACAATTGTGTGATTGAAGTTGTTTCATTTGTACCATAAATAAAGAATCAAATTTAAATTCTCACGAGGAAAAATCTTATGGAACTATTAAATTTACTTGTGAAAATATCAATTCTCTAATAATTATTCGGAAAAAAAAAGTTTTTGAGTTAGAAAGAAAAAGAAAATTGCTTGTCGTGAACGTGGATCAAACACGTGAAATCTTCAGTCTGACGCTCTCCCAAATGAGCTATCCCCGCAAATAGTCATCATGCTCATTTTGCTTATATCTCAAAAAGCTTAAAATGTTTTAATTTCAATAGTTTGAAGCATATATTTATCTCTCTTTTGTATCCTGTCCCTGTATTCCAATTTCCAAAACTAGTCTAAGAGAAATTGCACGTAGCCAAATATTAGCTAATAGAAGCAATATAGAATTGTTGTAACCAGATAAAATAAGTTACAAGTGGTTCCAAATGATTATAAATGAAAGCTCATAACCATGACACATTTGCTCTTCTAATAATACCCCAGCCGAGAGAAGAAAGCTATTCCTAAAGCATACAAGCAGCACCAACACAAAGCTAGCTCAGAAGACAAGCGTGCAGCCTGCAAACTGTGTTAAGACAGCTGCCAATCGCTACCCAAGCTTGAAAGATGATGCAGCCCAAGCTCTACCTGACAAGTGCGGTGTTAAATTAGATATTCCGATCTCCCAAAGCACCAACTGTGACGCGTAAGTCATAAAATTTCAGTGCTTGTCTAAAGTTGTTTGGTAGTTAGGGTTATTTAGATCGCTTGTTTCTATCTAACTACAATTAATAATTAAGGAAAGACACGGAAGTAATTCCAACGGTAAATATTCAAAATACTAATTGTTTATGCTTGAGTCAATAATCAGTGTAAGTTTCTGAAAGTGGAAGAAGAATTAATCCAAGGCTTGTTTCTCTAATTTATTTCGTTAGTTTATTTTGCGTTATTAGCATATTAGTTTACTTTATTCAACAAACATTTAAAACTCCCTTTTTGGAATACAAAGTAAAAAAATAGATTAATCATTCTCTGAATCTCTGTGGATTCGCCTCTTACTTGCACTACTACATAAATATCATTCCCAGTAAGGTTTTATTTTTGGTTGTCTGCTACAACCATAGTTGTCATGGCGTTAAGGCGGGACACAACGGTAGTTGACCGCCAGGACGCCTAAGCGATAAGGCACTCGCCATGACATTCTTATGGCGACAAGTCGTTAGCAATGTTCAATTTATACATTATTTATTTTATTTCAAAAGTATATTACACAATAAAATTTTATATACACTGTGGGCCCAAGTACAAATTAGGGTTCACATGACCTAATTGAATTAAATGCACAATTAGGGTTTCGCGACCTCATTAAATGTGCAAATAGGCGAGACCCGAGAGAAGCCTCCACGGGTCCCGAGGCAGAAGGCTCGTGGAGGCAGCTCGTTTTGGGAATTGATTGAGGAATTGGATTGGTGGCTAGAAGGACAGGGCAATATGGGCATTACTCTAAGGACTAAAGGGTATTTCTGGAATTTTTCTGAAGGCATGTGCTTTGCACATGACTACTTTCCAGAAAACCCTATAAATACCCCTTCCATTCCATTTGGAAAGGGACTTCTCTTCAGACTCAAGACTCAGACCCATGGAAGATCGAAGGACCCTTTTTGGTGACTTAAAGGCTCGGAGATTCCACCTAAATGCACTAGAAAGGGTTTGAACATTCTCTAAATTCGAAGGACTCAAGAAGGCTCTTGGAATCCCTGTTACCCTAACACGGTTCTTGGATTCTAGGGGTTCTGCCACGCGTCGTTGGAGTAATCGCTCACTTGTCGTTCTCCCCTCTTCAATCAACCAATCAATTCCGTACTCTTCGTGGATTTCTCGCCTCCTCAGGCAACACAAAACCCTAACCCTAGCAAGGTACGATTTCCTTGCCCACATTTATTTGGCGACTCCGCTGGGGAGGTGTAGAATTCGTGAAGGGTATGCCCACAACTAGAAGTGGGAGAACTACAGGAAGAGCTGCTTCACCAACAAACAGCATTACCTCACCGGATCCAGTTCCAAGGCAAGCCACTCAAGCTTTCCAAAGCGCAAACCTGGATTTTGACCAACCACTTATTGAAGACGCTTCAGAAGGAAGTTCAACATCACCACATATGGCCAATCAACAACACACAAGCGCAGGAAGGCAAGGCGGGGATGCAGGTGGAGACCCGACGAATGTTGTGCAACTGGAAATGCTCAAGGCATTGAAGGAAGCACGAGAAGGACAAGGAATGATGATGGCCATGATGCTGGAAATGCAGAGGAAGCAAGAGGAAATGGGAAATTTCCACCAGCAGTTGATGCAAATTCCCACTTTCAAGTCCATGTTCCCAGGAAGTTCGCATGGGGAACAAGCAGGTGTGGAAGACAACAATAATGGTAGCAACAAAAAAGAGAACCAGATTGTACCTCCATTAACGAAAAGTCAATCGGTTCCAATAATCAACTTGGAAGCCCAGAACAGTGGTGACGTGCCACAACCTAGGATGGAAGCAAGCCAACCTCAGGCAAACATCATCTCAGCTACTATTCCATCATTTTCACAAGTGCAAATGCCAATCATTCCAAGCAATGTCCAGCGAATGAGCCAACAACTTCCACCATTGCCAGCTGTTCATGATGCAAGTGTTCATCAACCAATTTCTCTACCATACACACCGCCGATGCAGCAGTATATCACAACACCCCAGAGAGTTCACGCTACAAGCCCGTATATGACGAAGGATGATATGATTGACGTGATCAATCAACTTCGCAGACAGACATCTCGACCCTCGGAGTTGGACTTCACTCCTCCTTACCCTGCACACATTCGGAGGCAACCTTACCCAACAGGGTATATTGAGCACCCCCCGCAATTTCCAAAATACAACGGGGAGAAAGGAAATGCTAGGGAACATATTGTCAGGTTTGTAGAGTCAATGTCTCCGTGGCTCGGATATGACGAAGTGAACAACCACAACTTGTTGATGCGGGAATTTAACAAGACTTTAACGGATAGTGCCTTTAGTTGGTACTACAATTTGGAGAAAGGATCAATTCGAGACTGGGATGATATGAAACACCAGTTTTTCAAAAAATTCTTTTATGTTCAGAAAGAAGTCTCAATTATAGAGCTTATGAGAATTCAGCAAAATTCGAATGAGGAGTTATCTGATTATGAGATTTATGGGTTGATTTGATTTCAAAAAATAAATAAAGTTTTAATTTCCAAAATAAAATCAAGATTTGATTTTGGAAATAAAAAAAATATTTGATTTGATAAAGAAAGATTTTATTTTATTTTTCAAAATAAATAAATTTTGTTTACTTAGTAATATATATATATATATATATATATATATATATTAAGGAAACAAATATTCTATTTCTAAATTAATGGGAATGATTTGATCTAGTTTCCAAAATATTAGAAATAATTGGATCTTGTTTTCAAAATAAAATAAGATTTAATATTAATTATATATAATATATAATTAATATTATATCTAATATATATATATATATATTGGGAAGATTTGATCTTATTTTTAAAATAAAATGAGAAAATATTTATTATATTTGGTAACATATGACTTCCAAATTTAATGTGATTTATCTTATCTTAGTTTCCAGAAAAAATTAAGGAAACAAATATTGAGCAGGATTTGGGAAAGATTTTTAAGGTATCTTGGGAGAGCTCCCCTAGGGGTCCCCTCTCTAAGGATTTTCTGTTTTCAGGACTTGCAAGATCGAGCTCCGCGAATTTTTTAGAAATTTAAAGCAGGATGCACAGAGTTAAAGTATTTTGCACGATCGTCACTCCAAAAACGTGACTCTCGCGCAGGGAGCAAATGTGGGCCCAAGTACAAATTAGGGTTCACATGACCTAATTGAATTAAATGCACAATTAGGGTTCCGCGACCTCATTAAATGTGCAAATAGGCGAGACCTGAGAGAAGCCTCCACGGGTCCCGAGGCAGAAGGCTCGTGGAGGCAGCTCGTTTTGGGAATTGATTGAGGAATTGGATTGGTGGCTAGAAGGACAGGGCAATATGGGCATTACTCTAAGGACTAAAGGGTATTTCTGGAATTTTCCTGAAGGCATGTGTTGCACATGACTACTTTCCAGAAAACCCTATAAATACCCCTTCCATTCCATTTGGAAAGGGACTTCTCTTCAGACTCAAGACTCAGACCCATGGAAGATCGAAGGACCCTTTTTGGTGACTTAAAGGCTCGGAGATTCCACCTAAAAGCACTAGAAAGGGTTTGAACATTCTCTAAATTCAAAGGACTCAAGAAGGCTCTTGGAATCCCTGTTACCCTAACACGGTTCTTGGATTCTAGGGGTTCTGCCACGCGTCGTTGGAGTAATCGCCCACTTGTCGTTCTCCCCTCTTCAATCAACCAATCAATTCCGTACTCTTCGTGGATTTCTCGCCTCCTCAGGCAACACAAAACCCTAACCCTAGCAAGGTACGATTTCCTTGCCCACATACACTAAAACCCAAAACATAATAACTAACATTATCATTATGAAAAAGTCTCTACTCTTTACTCTATTTCTCAAGCAAAGTCATCAACTACGAAGTCATTTTTGTCTCCCTCACGAGCATTACTCTCATTCAAAAGAGTAGGGTCATGAGTTAGGTTACTTACGTAATTTAAAAAATTCATGGATTATGACGGATCTTGGTAAAAAATGACTTAATCACTTAACTTGTACCCGCTACCAATGCGTAATGCATAAGCCTTGGCAGCTCGACGTCCAAGGCGTTGCATCGCCAGGACGCCTAGGCAGGCCAGAAACATAAAAGGGAGACTTGGAAATGCAATCAGCTGGTTGTTTTTGTCAACTTACATGCATGATGCTCTAGAATAATAGTTGAACTTACATAGAACCTATTTGTACTACTTCAATAAGCCATATCAAGTATTTTTCTTATGTTGAATGTTATTGTTATATTTGCTTAACTTTATTATCTTTCTCTATCGGCCTTGGACAAATTTTTTTTTATAAGCCGGTAGAGCTTGTAGCGACTGGACAAAATGGGTTCCTCCCTAACAACCGGTTGCTGTGGATGGAGATCTTATATATATATATATATATATATATATATATATATATATATATATATATATATATATATAGTTATTTTGTGGTTGGGCAGTTGGATTGTACACGACCCGAAATTTTGTAAGGTCAGTGAGATTCTCCCTCTTAAAAGTCCTTCATGTATGATCATTGAAGAATTTCACAAATTTCTTAGCATATGCTTTTTGTAGTTGTTATTGATTTATAATCTAATCATGTTCATAATTCGTTTGTTGAAATGCTTAGCTGAAGATTGTGATTTCTAGCATTATGTGAAACTTTTCAATCATAAGATAAATTCATAGTTCATAATATGTAAAGAAATTTTTGTAGTGATGCATAATAAATAACCTGTAATAAATTGTACACCACTTCGAATATTTGTTTGACATTTTGGCAATGCTTTAAGATATAGTGTAATGCATGTTTGGGGACTTCTTGTTGTTTAGAGTGCATGATAACTGTAATCTGTGGGGAATCCTTGTTTGCACTTCAAAGTGTTGGCAAAATTAGCATTAGCTAAGAAGACTTCCTGGATTTCCACTCTTTAGCAAGACAATTAATTCATTTTTCTAAGAAATGAAAAGAATGTTACCCTGTATTATAGTATTAAATAGTTTTGGCTTGATTTTTGCTAAAAGTCATTAGATATATTGATGAATAAATATTTAGATTTTAAGGTAATCACTGCTTAGTAATCACTACTCCTATTAATTTAAATACCATATTAATATTATTTTGTTTTTAAGTATAGAATACTAAATGTAGGGTAGAAAATTAGGTATAACTAATAATCCTATAAGGCTCCAGGATTATAACTTGACCATCACTAATATATTTGCAACAAAAGAAGATGGAAAAAAGAAACCATGGCCACTGTTTTCGTTCCTTCAAATGATAGCCATTATCCTCAGCATTCAACATAACTGTGGCCTCGCTTTTTCCTTGTGATGTATTGCTTTCTCCTACGTAGCTTTTATTTCTGATGTTAGGTCACCTTACCTGGATTTTAACCCTAATCAAAAGACTAAACTACTTTATTTGGTAGAAGTATGCATAACCTGCTAGACGTGTTCCACCTGACCTCCCCTATTATATTTTCATGGCAATAAAGTTTTAAGATACCAAGTAAAGGATTGGTTGGTGTGGTTTCTCTATACGTTGTAGCCTAATATACTAGAATGTCAGATTAATTACTCATGCTTCACGTGTCAATTTCCAACTCTATATGGATACACATCCATGATGCTCATCATTTGGTTAAAAAGAACATTTACTCACTTTCTTCATTCTGCCGTCACTACTTGGTCTGACAGTTAACTTTCTATGGACCGATGGACTGGGGTTATGAAGGTTCCTTTGTACCCTTATAGCAGGGCTCACTACCAAGTTGCAGCATCTCTCTGCCTCTCCTCTTTTTCCAGATCCCTAGGCGTAAGTTAGTTTGATTTCTATCAATAAGATATTGGAATAATTAACTACATAAAAACACTAATTTATTTCTCTGTTCAAACGGAAATTCACTGGAACATCATTTATGTCTTAAGAGCTATTTGCAAATTACGAGTTAACACTCGAATTCAGGTAAATCTTCGGGATACTGAATATTCATGGTTGCAACCTAACTAAAAGGGACTGTTTTTTGCATCTGAATGAAAGGTATGCTGACTCTTTTTTATATTCGAGGCAGGTACCTTCTACAAATGCTGTCTTCTTCAGTGGAGATCGAGTTCAAGGCACTGGAAATCCGGTAATTGAGAAGCTATCAGATCTAAAGACGATTACTGATATTCTGGTTTCTAAACTTGGTGATTCTATCAATGCTTGGGTTATTGAAGCCTCCACTTTTAATGGTCCTTTTGCTGTGTACAAGGACTTCATCCCATCTGTTAACCAGCGGGGAGAGCCAAAATCTTATGATGCAGCTGGATTTTCAGCTTCTACATCAATAGCCTTACTCTTGTCAAACTGCCTAAAAGAGGTACATTTTTACCGCATATTTTACTGTGCAGATGATCAGAATTTATGCATATGATTGTTGTTTAAATTCTTGTCAGTTGTACATTACTTTTACATGAAGTTGCACTTGTGCAAAGTGCAGTCTCTGATTGAGTGAACTGACGACGTTTATTTGGAGATCTGCAATAACTTTTCTTATTCTCTTTTGTTACTTTGTTTTTTGGGTTTCTTTATTAGTTTTTGTTTGTCAATTAGTGAAATATTTATCATGTCCTTGTTCAATTGTTGTTAATTAGACTCCCTAGTCCCTCACTTTCAGGCTTCCACATGATTAGCATTTTTGGCGATTTCATGCAAATTAATTATATGTTTGTTGACCAAAATTTGAGTTGATAAAAAAATATCCGTTATTACTCAAACATAGGCATGTGCTTATACTAGTGGTCCCCATCAAAATCCCAAACACAACAATTTACAAGTCAATTATTACTTAAAGGGTATTATGATCTTTTGCACTAAGATTCCCTTGACTCTTCATAAAGAGCAACTCATTTTGTAACAAAAATAAAACCCAACAAAAGGACAGTCTTCGTGGAACGGAGAGAGTAATAAATAGCATGAATTTGTGTGCATTTGATGAAATAAAGATGAAAATCATTCGAAATGTTAAGTTTCTTAATTTATCTGATGACCTATATGTAGTGAACCTAGCTTGAAAACTTCATCATATTGATATAGGATTTTCGTGGCGATAGTATTCCATAGATTAGAAGGTATTAATTTGTTTTAGTTCATCGAAGGATATTTCTGAATTGAAGTTGCATGTGCATAATAAGTCACTGTTGCTTAATCCCCATACTTTCGACCATACTTAAACTATCGAAAAAAAATATGTCGCTGCTGCTTAGCAAGCATTCTAGATTTATTTTTTTGATCGGCGAGAAAGCATTCTAGATGTGCTAGTTAAACTTCTGTTATTCATGGTTCTGAATATGAGAATTTAAACATGTTATGTCCAGTGTTCGAAAAATTAGTTGGCGATTAGGTCGGGGTCGGAATCTCAACGAGTCAACTAGGGTCTAGTCCTTTGATTTAGTCGCTGGTCGACTTAGTCGGGCTCCAGTCGGCGACTAGTCGGTAAAGTCGTCCAGTCGAAGTAAATCAAAAAATCGGAACAAGGCTGGGAAAATCGGAAAAAATGAGAGCAGATGAGGTCCTTCTACCTAGAAGAAGTGGTAGAAATGTGCGAGAACTAGATGAAGACATGTTTGTGTCGGAAGATGATGACAACGAAGAGGAAGATGAGGATTATGAATTTGAATTTGAGTCCGATGGAGAGCAAGTCTTGGAGGGATATAGAGAAGAGGAGGAGAAGGAGGAGTGATTGACTATTGATTTTGTGCCTACTTAATTTCATTTGGTTAATTGGTTTTGAACTTAGAGCGTCGAACTATTTGGATTTACTTAGTTTCCATGTTTTTATTTGATGATTTGTGTTACTTATATTATTCTACTTGCTCAAAACTTATGAAGGAGGAAGGAGAATATATATTTAAAAAAAATTGAAAATCCAACTAGCCGATTAATCCTCGACTAATCCCCTAGTCCCTAGTCTCTAGTCTGTAGCCAACCGACTTGGGACAGACTAGCGACTTTTAGAACACTGGTTATGTTATATTTGTTATCAGACTATTATTCTTGCTTACATTGGTTTTACCCAACTAATTTACTCGTAAATTTGTTAAGATCATAAAGCTCAAAGCATCATACTTGTCTTGTGTCAGGCAAAAAATCTCATCTCAGAGAAATTGGAAAAACCATACCAAGATGCACAATGTTTGTGTCAACCTAGAACAATACTCCTTGGCTTTAGCAAGGGCGGCACGGTACTTAATCAGCTAATGACTGAGCTTGCCTTCTCGGAATTCAAATCAATCAGAACTCCCACACAAGTTAATGGACCTCTTTTGAGTGAAGGACTTATCAACAGACAGAATCAGATAATACCAACATCAAATGAAACCTTTCTAGACAGCATAGTCGAAATCCATTTCGTGGATGTTGGCTTGAACACTGCTGGAGCGTATCTCACGGACCACAATGTGATTCAGAGAATATCCAAACGTGTTCTGCAAGGAGCCTCCAGAATTCGTTTTGTACTTCATGGAACGCCCGTGTGACAGGATGCGAGTTTGGATTCAGGAGGAAAAAGACGCATTGGTTCAGCTACTTAAGTCGGAAGCTGAGAGCAGTGAGGGGAATATTTCTGTATGTGAGAAGCTTTATTTTGCCGATATGTCTCCTAATCTGCAAATGCATTTTGAAGTGATCGAGAGTATGAATCTGAGTTTAGTGTTCTAATCTTGATGCAAACTATGGTTTCTGGAGTTGGCAACACGACGGCTGCAAGTGTAGGGCACTTTAACTAGACAATTAGCTTGATTGTGTTGTGGATAATCTTTAAACATGTGTATATGTTAAGTATCAAATTCTGTTTCAAAGTATTCTTCTGATTGGCTTCAAAATAGAAACATTTGGATAAATCTTTGGATTTGTTTGTTGTATAATTTTAGTAGGATCTGTTAAGTGCTTTAACGCCATTTTATCTTTATGGTTTTAGTATGGTGTCATTTCATGGGTTTTCTTCTTTTCATCTAGCAAGTCTTGCTATCCTACTTTTGATTACTCTCGGTTCATGTTAGATTGTGAATGATACAAGGCTAACCTTTTGTACTGTTGTTTTTCTCGACACTACTGTTGGAATTCCAGTGAGCAACCGAAACTGCTGACGCCCAAGGAGTGGAAGCCGAGTCAAGCTTTAGCTTGCCAAACTCAATCTCGTTTAAAAGTTAAATCAAACCAAGGAGTTAAATCAAGCAAAAACAAGCAAAGGAGATTATTCGAGTTTGGCTCGTTTAATGAGCTCAATTTAGGCGAGGGGCTGTCAGCCTGGTTCGTTTACAAACTCTATTTAACTCCAAGCACAAGATGTATAGCATTGTGGACTTTTTTTTTATTTTCTTTCTATTTATATTTTATAAATAATAATTTTATAAATAATTTTATAAATAATAAGAAAATGTGTAAAACGAGGATTAATTTTATTTTTTTTTAATCTATGTGCTATAAAGAGCCTATAGGGTATATGATAAATGAGAAGAGACTTGTATGATAAAAGCTTCTGACTAAGAATGTAATGAGACATCATGAATAAGGTAATGATTTATTCATAATGAAAAGAAAGTAATATGTGGAATCAACCAATTTTTATGAAAGATGGTGTATTGTCACGAAAAATTCCTATGTGATACTTTATTTTAGTTTAATGAAAATACATTGTATTAATTCTTTTTATTATTCCATTGGTAAAAAGGAATATACAATATTCTAAATCTATAATTAGATTAAGAATAAAAAGGAAAGCCAACTCGGCTTAATTAAGATTATTCTTGAGATAAATATGTACACTTACTCTATGAAATAAATATCGTATGATATAATTGAATTTATGCATTAATGTTATTAAGTAACAAAAATAAGGAGAATAATATTTACTCCATTTAGTTTATTTAAAATATATGAACCCATCATT
This sequence comes from Panax japonicus, assembly GCA_020205505.1. Classification (NCBI taxonomy): domain Eukaryota; kingdom Viridiplantae; phylum Streptophyta; class Magnoliopsida; order Apiales; family Araliaceae; genus Panax; species Panax japonicus. The sequence goes on from CM035099.1 coordinate 5,602,304, forward strand.
TTAATGATGTACGTAGGTGCAACGTATTTATGCTAGCTAAAATGAATGTGGTTGATAAAAATTCATGTATATTAATATGTAATATGAGCCCATATTTAATTAGGATGATTTACATATTCTATTACATTTTTAAAAATAATTACAACAATAGTGCACTCATAAAATCTTTACACAACTAATTCACTTTCATATTTATTTACAATATTAGTGCAATTAAGATTACTTAATTTAGGGATTAGTTATACCCATGACTTCTTCTCTCTCTCTATATATATATACACTATGCCGCCAATGCCACTATAGAATTTATATCCTTTCTCATCCCTAACCCCAAATCTTATTCCACTCAAGGAAAAGAAATTAATATCAAATGAAAAAAATAATAATCCAAAGGGCCCACCATCATCATCATCATCATAGCTTTGTTTTCACTGCAACTGAAGACTTTCAGGTGATCTCAACTATTCTGTGACGCCCCCAAAATAGGTATACATCACCTATTCTGAGTCGCTAAATACATGGTACAGAATACAAATACATTCTTAAATATACAACATGAGCTGTGAGTTTTAATACAAATATTGTCTTCTAGACAGTATTCAAACTCAAAATAAGTCCTCAATACATTTTTTAACACACTATTTCATAAAATAGTGAGGACTATTAATGCTATCATCTGGACCGTAACTCCGTTCCCCGACTAGTCCCTGCTACATTCTCATTTCCTGAAGAGAACAATGAAAGCAAAAGGGTGAGCTCAACTAGCCCATTAAAAAATATTATGACTAAGATAATGCAGAATAAATTATCGTTAGCCTTCAACAGTGTTAAACTGATACAATATAACAAACTTCAAGTTTAACTTCAGCGGAATAAGCAATCCATTAGAAGAGTCAAGTAGAGAATAAAATCTACTATCTTCTATGATTTAAAAGGTTTTTCATCACTTTTATCGCTGAGACTCAGCTCAATAAATAATCCACATCATCCCTGCACTACGGCTAAGGATATTCATTAGTATCACAACCACAAATTATCCATGCACTACGGGCCAAGGATATTCGTGTATTCATCAATGGTCATGATCATGCCAACAACTGTCCATCAATGCACTACGGGCCAATGAGAACTTTTACCACAACATTTGTAACATTACGGTCATGATTATACCGAATAATCCTTGGTCATAATTATACCAAGTCCATCTATGCACTACAGGCCATAGATGACTTTCAACATAATATAAACATGAGAATGATGACAATGATATAAGAATTCAATAAAACAAGTTCAAGAATTAATTTATCCAGGAACCAATAACGTCCAAATTGTCAACATGATACTGCTTTGTGGAGTAAAATTCAAAAATGCTCAAAAGAATATTTTTATAAAAAGATAGTACTGGATGAAGCGCAAATATCAAAGATATTCCACTAATTTCATGGAGTATAAAAGCCAAAACTTTAACCAACTGAGTATAATAAAGAAAGAAATAACAAAAGAAATCATCAGGCATGCGATAGACCGCATAGACAGGTTATTCCAATAAAATAATAAATAACGGAACTAGGTCATGCGTAAACGCACAGACAGGATATTCCAACAGAATAATAAATAACGGAACCAGGTCATGTGTAAACGCACAAACATGATATTCCAACAGAATAATAAATAATAAAATCAGGTCATGCGTAAACGCACAGACAGGATGTTCTAACAGAATAATAAAGAATGTAATAACAGAAGAATTTCACCATGTATGCGGTACTTCGCATAGACAGGTTATTCCAACATAATAATAAAGAATGGAATAACAGAAGAATTTCACCATAAATGCGGTACTTCGCATAGACAGATTATTCCAACATAATAATAAATAATGGAATAACAGAAGAATTTCACCAAGTATAGGGTAGTCCGCATGTACAGGTTATTCCAACGGAATAATAAAGAATGAAATAACAGAAGTTCTCTTCATGAATACAAAAGAAATAATACCACTTACCTTAGAAGAAACTGGATATATGAGTAGTGAAGTAGAAGAATACTTTTCTTCTTTCTCTCTATAGTTTCTCTCTCTAGAGTTTCAGTGAATTAGTAAGAAATAATGAAGGAATGAGCTTCTATTTATAGGAGAATGGATTGCATAGTAACTAATTCATGAACGGTCCAGATTAATTTACTTTTAAACGAACGGTCCATATTAATTTACTATGCAGTATTAATAAAATATTCTAATAAAATAAAATCTTTTAAATAAAATATAATATATTCTATTTATAATCTAATAATACGAATAACTTTATAAAAGTATTCTGTTTTATATAAAAAGATTTTACTATGCAAATACTATGCATAATAGAATATTATATATTCTATTTATAGTCTAATAAAACGAATAACTTTATAAAAGTATTCTGTTTTATATAAAAAGTTTTCTGTTTTATTACATTTATAATAATAATAAAACAAAACTTATCACCTTTATTATAATTCACAATATTAATCGACCGGGTCGTTCTCAGGAAAGAGGGGGCTTTCCAATAAGGATTTTTCCCTATTGGCGCGCAATTAGGTGACCAAACCTCTCCTCGACAGAACTTTTAGACATCGTTAATATTGCAAATAATAATATTAATAACTTTGTTATCTCAATTATTGATTTAATAATTTATAAAATATCAACAATAATTGAATCAAACAACGTGAGATACTATGTAACAATTACTATAGCAATAATTGAACAAAACTGAGTGACTTCAAACGTAAGCATCAATAATCAAAACTGTGTGCTACTATGTAACCACGCGTATTACTGTACTTTTAACACTGGGTGTTTCAACAGTTAACGGTAAAACTTTCGCCGTTATTTTCAGAAAATATTTTTGTCATTTTTTCAATCCAACAATAATTCCTTTGCGGGGTTCACTAATGATTGTGTCGTTGTACGAATATTTCCTGTTAAAACGAATATTCCCAGACCAATCGAATATTATATAACAACTTGCGTACTTTGCAAAATTTATAAATATTACCCACAACTATAATATTATATCAAATTCATTCCATAATGTTCAAAAATGACATTCATAGAAAAATCATCTTTATTCATAAAAGTTGGGGTCTTACATATTCCATTGTTTATATTCTGTCTAAAGCTTCCTCTCTCTTAAACAACGTTAATTAAGTATGTATAATTGTATGTAATAAAACAGTTAAAGTGGCTTCAGTCTCACGTGAATTCCTCTTTAAGGTCACGTATTCTTTCTATATATATATATATATATATATATATATATATATATATATATATATATATATATATATATATATATATGAGTCAACCAACTGCATATCTCTAGTGGCTTCTCAAAATGAAGGGTCAAAATGAAAGTGGGTATGAAGATTCAGGCGGTGGTGGCGGTGGATATGAATACTGGATGATGGTAACCAAACCTTCATACCAAGTTAACCAAACTGTCATATCAAGTAACCAATCAACCTCCACACTTTAAATTTTTTCTTAGTACAGTTGGATACCAAACCTTCAGATCAAGGTAAGCAAACCTTCGTACCAAGGTAACAAAACCTTCATACCAAAGTAACTAATTCACATCCACACCTGCAATTTTTTCATTGTGCAGTTGGTAGCCAAACCTTCAGACCAAGGTAACCAATTCAATTTTATTAAGTTACCAATTTCGTTTGAATGTGATGCAGTTGGTAGCCAACCATTCATACAAAGGTAACTATTTTTTTTATTTATGAGTAATAAAATAGTTATAAAAAAAAATTCAGAACATTAAAAGTTGCATCTATTTATTTTTAAACTTTTTGTAGGACAAATCTTCTTCTTATTCTTATTGGCGTTTTGGACAACGGAGATTCGCGGCGGTGTAGCGGCGGAGTATGTGAGGTGTAGCAGCGGACTATTATTTCAAAGTGTATGTGAGGGAGATGAAGATTTGAATTTGAATATTTAAATTTGAATTATTATTTTGAATTTGAATTTGTTTTTGTTGTTAGATCCAATTAAATATTTGAATTTGAATTATTAATTATGGCAGTTATTTGTCCTTGATTTTAGGTTTCCTTATTAATGTGAATTGTAATATTTTTGTAATATGGGTCCTAATTACACTCCTTTTGTAATTATTTGGTTGATGCACATTTCTTGTAATTACTTTCTATTTGTTGTATACTTATGTAAAGAACCCATTTAATTATTGAGCCCCATTAAATTAGTTATATGTAGTATATTAACTTTGATAGTATGTACTATTGCTTTATCAAAAGAGGTGTAATGAGAGTCCAATATATATGACTTGGGCCAAATTAATTGTTCTTTATATGTTTGCAATCCTCCTCTACTTTTATTAGAGTTTGAGAGGAGTGTAATTAGCCCAAATTAAAATCATGCTCAACCATTTTCCTAGCCAATTCGGCAGCCCACATGAATGTAATAAGAGGACTATTTTAGCCTAATATGAGCCCCAATCTGGCAGCCTCTCATGAGAGAAGAGAGCTGAGCATGGTCTATGTAAATAAGTTAGTTACTGCTATAGTTAGTGAGTTAGTTCTATCAATTAGCTAATACATTGGTTAGTCAGTTAGCAAGAGAGCAGCCAGTTAGTACATTAGTTAGAGGCTAAGCTCATAGAGCTACTGAGGATAAGACATTGGTGGTTTGTGGCTTGATAGGTCCCTGAAGGGCCAAATAGACTGCTAGGAGGAGGCTAGATAGGGGCCACTACAATAGCCATATACATTTGTTAGTAGATGTATCAGGAGAGTGTGATAGCAGCCAAGTAGGAGCCGGGTATAGCTCATGATGGGAATGCATAGAGGCCAAATATGTTGATTAAGAGAGGATATGATCAGCCATATAGGGCCAGACATTGCACCCAAACTCAGATTGCTATATCACTTTGTTGAGTTTCAAAATCAGTTGAATAGAGAGAGGGATAGAGAGCGTAAGACCCCAACTTTTTTTAATAAAGATGATTTTTCTATAAATATCATTTTTAAATATTATGGAATGAATTTGATATAATGTTATAGTTGTGGGTAATATTTATAAATTTTGAAAAGTACGCAAGTTGTTATATAATATTCGATTGGTCGGGAAATATTCGTACGACGGCACAATCATTGGTGGACCCCACAACGGAATTATTATCGGATTGAGAAAACAACAAAAATATTTTATGAAAATAACGCCGGAAGTTTTACCGTTAACAGTTGAAACACCCGGTGTTAAAAGTACAGTAATACGTGTGGTTGCATAGTAGCGCACGGTATTGATGCTTACGTGAGAAGTCACTCAGTTTAATTCAATTATTGCTATAGTAATTGCTGCATAGTATCTCACGTTATTCAATTATTGTTGATATTTTATATATTATTAAATGAATAATTGAAACGACAAAGTTATTAATATTATTATTTGCAATATTAACGATATCTAGAAGTTCTGTCAAGGAGAGGTTTGGTCACCTAATTGCGCGCCAATAGGGAGAAATCCTTATTGGAAAGCCCCCTCTTTCTTGAGAATGACCTGGTCGATTAATATTGTGAATTATAATAATGATGATAAATGTTGTTAAAATATTAAAGTGATTTTATGAAGTATTTGTGGTAAATATTGACGTATTATTTAGACCCTCATTTACCCATTTTTCAACATAATTGGTAGAAAGTTATTTAAATATAATGGGACCCACCTGTGCTTATGACATGTTGGGGGGAGGGAAACATGTGGGGCCCACGAGTGTTGAAAATTGAATTATTGGGAGGTTTTTTAAAAGTTAGTCACGGCTGGGAGCAAAATTCAATAAACATGCGTTTAAATTTTATATATATATATATATATATATATATATATATATATATATATATTGTTTTTGTTTGTATTAGATAATTTCGTTGAAATTCAATCAACCAAAGTATCAAACTCAGCCCGTGAAAGTTTATCATTGTTGGTCTGTGATTAATTTCTAAACAGTACCTCTTTCATTCTCCTATAAATAGGATGCTTAGTTAGAATTGAAAACACACCAGAAATTCAGAGAATTCTTCTTCTATAATCTTGAGCGTATTTCTTTAGATTTTAAGAAGCTTTGAGCGTAGTGCAAGTTTTCTTCAAGAATATCCTCGCCCTACCAGTCGGAATACTCTTCTTTTACGGTAAGGGGTATTATTTCTTTTGTATTCATGAAGAGAACTTCTGTTATTTCATTCTTTATTATTCTGTTGGAATAACCTATATACGCGAACTACCCTATACTTGATGAAATTCTTCTGTTATTCCATTCTTTATTTTTCTGTTGGAATAACCTGTATACGCGGACTATGTGACGCCCCCAAAATTAGGTATACATCACCCATCTTGAGTCGCCAGATACATGGTACAGAATTCAAATACAACTTACTAATACAACTGTCGTGTACAATACGACAAAACATAACTGTGAGTTTGAATACAATTATTGTCTACTAGAGAGCATACAAACTCAAAAGGTGTCCTCAATACAATTATTGTCACACTATTTAACAGAATAGTGAGGACTACTAATACTATTCTCTGGTCCATCACTCCGTTCCCCGACTCGTCCCAGCTATATTCTCATTTCCTGAAGAGAACAGTGAAAGAAAGGGTGAGCTCAACTAGCCCAGTAAGAAATATTATGACTAAGATAATGCAGAATAAATTATCATTAGCCTTCAACAGTGTTAAACTGATAAAATACAATAAACATCAAGTTTAACTACAGCGGAACCAGCAATCCATTAAAAGAGTCAAGTAGAAAATAAAATCTACTATCTTTTATGATTTAAAAGGTTTTTCATCATCGTTATAGCTGAGACTCAGCTTAATAAATATTCCACATCATCGAATCACCCCCGCACTACGGCCAAGGATATTCTTTAGTATCACGACCACAATTATTCATGCACTACAGCCAAGAATATTTGTGTATTCATCAATGGTCATGATCATGCCAACAACTGTCCATCAATGCACTACGGGCCAATGAGGATTTTTAATTTTTACATCATTTGTAACCTTACGGTCATGATTACACCGAATAATCCCTGGTCATAATCATACCAAGTCCATCTATGCACTACAGGCCACAGATGACTTTCAACAAAATATAAACATGATGATGATGATAATGATATAAGAATTTAATAAAACAAGTTCAAGAATTATTTTATCCAGGAATTATTAACGTTCAAATTTGTCAACATGATACTGTTTTGTGGTGTAAAATTCAAGAATGATCAGAAGAATATTTCTATGAAAGGATACTGGATGAAGCGCAAATATCAAGGATATTCCACTAATTTCATGGAGCATAGAAGTCAAAGTTTTATCCAACTGAGTATAATAAAGAATGGAATAACAAAAGAAATCACCATGCATGCGATAGACCGCACAGACAGGTTATTCCAGCAGAATAATAATAACGGAACCAGGTCAGGTGAAATTCACACCGACAGGATGTTCCAACAGAATAATAAAGAATGGAACCAGGTCCGGTTTAAAACACACAGACAGGATATTCCAACAGAATAATAAATAATGGAACCAGGTCCGGTGTAAAACACACAGACAGGATATTCCAACAGAATAATAAATAATGGAACCAGGTCCGGTGTAAAACACACAGACAGGATATTCCGACAGAAATATAAAGACAGGATAGTAAATGGATGTCACCAAGTATAGGGTATTCCGCGTATACCGGTTATTCCAACAGAATAATAATGAATGGAATAACATAAGGATTTCACCAAGTATAGGGTGTACCGCGTATACAGGTCATGTATAGGGTATGCCACTTTTACAGGTTATTCCAACAGAATAACAAAGAACGGAAGAACATAAGTTCTCTTCAAGAAGAAAGAATAACACCCCTTACCGTATTAAGAGATTGAATACTGCAGTCGTGTAATAATCGAATACTCTTCTTCTTTCTCTCTTACTCTCTCTATACTTTCTCTCTCTATAGCTTGAACGAATTCGTGAAAAATAATGAAGCCCTAGGCCTCTATTTATAGAAGATTTATTACTATTTACGAAAGTATTTACTATTTACGAAGGTAATTACTATTGACGAAGGTAATTACTATTTACGAAAATAATTACTATTTACGAAGGTAATTACGAAAATAATTACTATTTACGAAGGTAATTACTATTTACGAAAGTAATTACTATTTACGAAGGTAATTACTATTTATGAAAGAGACTCTTAGATGATGACATATGGCCCCCCATAAATAATTCAACTTACCACAAACGTCTAATAATAGACTCTTTATATACATCAAGGATTGAATAAAAATTACCAAAAATCATTTTAACACATATTTAATCTTCCAACAATTATTAATCATTTATAACTTGTCGTCTCAATTATTATTTAAATAATATAACATATTATACAGATGATACTGTGACAATAATTGAATCAATAATATAAGAGATATGATGCAGCAATTACTGTAGCAATAATTGAGTATAGCTGAGTGACTTCTCACGTAAGCATCAATAATCAATATCGTGTGCTACTATGCAACAACGCGTATTACTGTACTTTTACTACCGAGTAGTTCAACAGTTTTTAACGGTCACACATCCGCCGTTATTTTATAGAAAGATAATTTTGTCGTTTTCTAACTATGACAATACTTCCATTGTGGGGTCCACCAATGATTGTGCCGTCGTACGAATATTCCCCGATAAAAAGAATATTCCCCGACCAAACGAATATTTTATAACAACTTGCGTACTTTGCAAAATTTATAAATATTACCCACAACTTATAAAATTATATCAAATTTATTCCATAATATTCCAAAAATAATAATTATGAAAATTCATCTTTATTTATAAAAACTGGGGTCTTACAACCTCCCCTTCTTATGAAATTTCGCCCTCGAAATTAGGGTACGTACCTGGTATGTCAAAGAGGTAAGGATACCTTGATTTCATTTCAGATTCTAACTCCCAAGTCATTTCCTCAACATCGTGGTTTCTCCACAAAACTTTGACTTGAGGTATAACCTTGGAGCGTAGAATATGTTCCTTCTTATCCAAGATTTGAACAGGAATCTCTTCATACGTCAGATCTTCCGCTATTTCGTCCGGTTCTAACTCAATAATGTGGTTCGGGTCTTTCACATATTTTCGTAACATGGATATGTGAAAAACGTTATGAACACGAGACATACTTGGCGGTAAAGCGAGTCTATAGGCCACAGTTCCTATTCGATCGAGGATTAAAAATGGACCGATGAATCGAGGATTGAGTTTTCCTCTCTTTCCAAATCTTGTAACTCCTTTCCATGGAGTAACACGTAACAACACATGATCTCCTATATTGAATTCCACGTCCTTTCGATGAAGATCAACATAACTCTTTTGTTGACTTTGTGAGGTTTTTATACGTTGTCGGACCGTTTGAATCTTTTCCGTAGTCATACGTACCAACTCCGGTCCCAACAACGTTGCTTCACCCACCTCATCCCAGCATACTGGAGAACGACACTTTCTTCCATACAACGCTTCGAATGGAGCCATGCCAATACTTGCTTGATAACTGTTGTTGTAGGAAAACTCCACCAATGGTAAGAACTTGTCCCAACTTCCCTTGAAATCAAGGACACAGAGTCTTAATAGATCTTCGAGAGTTTGAATAGTCCTCTCCGACTGTCCGTCCGTCTGAGGATGATATGCCGAGCTAAATCGTAAGTCTGTGCCCATAGCTTTTTGCAAACTAACCCAAAATCTTGAAGTAAATCTTGGGTCTCGATCAGAAACTATGGATACCGGCATACCATGCAGTCTTACAATCTCGTTTATGTACATACGAGCAAGACGTTCAAGTGTATAAGTTTCTCGTATCGGTAAGAAATGAGCAGACTTGGTCAATCTATCAACAATAACCCAAATCGCATCTATGCCTTGAGAAACCTTTGGAAGACCGGTAACGAAATCCATGGTAATGTGTTCCCACTTCCATTCTGGAATTTCAAGTGGTTGCAATGGACCTTTTGGTACTTGATGCTCCGCTTTAACTCGTTGACAAGTTAGACACCTTGAGATAAACAACGCTATCTCTCTCTTCATATTACTCCACCAAAATGTATGACGAATATCATGATACATTTTGGTACTCCCAGGATGGATTGCAAACGGTGTATTGTGCGCCTCCATCATGATTTTATACTTTAAATCAGGGTCGTTAGGAACACAAAGTCTAGAGTTGACTCGAAGTATTCCTTCTTCATCGATTCTTGCTTCCGGCATAGCACCTTCTTGCACTTTCTTCCTTATACGCATCAGCTCCAGGTCTGTAGCTTGAGCAGCTTTAACTTTATCGATTAAAGTCGGTTCTACTCGTATATTTGCCATTGTCACATGTGTCCCTGGAGTCTTCAACTCTATCTCCATCCTTTGCAAGTCACACAAAATGGGCCCTTGCGTTGACAATATCGCACTCGTACTTGCATGTGATCTTCTACTCAATGCGTCAGCTACTACGTTCGCTTTTCCAGGATGGTATTGGATGGTATGATCATAATCTTTCAACAGTTCAAGCCAACGTCGTTGTCGCATGTTGAGTTCCTTTTGAGTGAAGAAATATTTGAGGCTTTTATGATCCGTAAAGATCTCCACTTTCTCCCCATACAAGTAATGCCTCCAAAGTTTAAGTGCAAAGACAACAGCTGCCAACTCTAGATCATGAGTAGGATAATTCCTCTCATATTCTTTGAGTTGTCGCGAGGCATAGGCTATGACTTTTCCATGTTGCATGAGAACACATCCCAACCCTTTGCTCGAAGCATCACTGTAGATGACAAATCCCTCCGAGCCAAACGGTATTGTCAGAACAGGTGCTGAAATGAGTCTCCTCCTGAGTTCTTGAAAACTCTTCTCACATTCTTCGCTCCAACCGAACTTTGTATCTTTCCGAGTCAGCTGAGTCAATGGAGTAGCGATTCGAGAAAATCCTTCCACGAATCTTCGATAATAACCAGCTAAACCGAGAAAGCTACGTACTTCGGTCACTGATTTAGGTTGCTCCCAGCTTTGAATAGCTTCAATCTTTGCTGGGTCAACAGATATTCCACGACTTGATACCACGTGCCCAAGGAATGCTACTTCCTCAAGCCAGAACTCGCATTTCTTCAACTTGGCATAAAGCTTATATTCACGAAGCTTTTGGAGTGTCAGCCTCAAGTGTTGCTCATGATCTTCACGGCTTTTGGAATAAATAAGGATGTCGTCAATAAAGACGACCACAAAATGATCCAAATATTCCTTGAATACTCGGTTCATCATATCTATGAAGGCAGCAGGAGCATTAGTCAATCCAAAGGACATGACTAAGAATTCATAATGCCCGTACCGAGTTCTGAAAGCCGTCTTTGGAATGTCATCGGTTCTAATCTTTAATTGGTGATACCCGGAACGAAGATCGATCTTTGAAAAGAATTTGGCTCCTTGCAACTGGTCAAATAGATCATCAATTCGTGGCAATGGATACCTATTTTTGATGGTGACATGATTTAACTCCCGATAATCAATACAAAGTCGCATACTCCCATCTTTCTTCTTCACGAACAGAACAGGAGCACCCCAAGGAGAAGTACTAGGACGAATAAAGCCAATGTCTAATAATTCCTGCAGTTGGGTTTTTAACTCCTGAAGTTCAATAGGAGCCATTCGATATGGGGCTTTAGAAATGGGTTTTGTACCGGGTTCAAGGTCGATACAAAATTCAATCTCACGCTCTGGGGGTAGGCCAGGAAGTTCTTCGGGGAATACGTCAGGAAATTCATTAACAATAGAAATATCGTTCAAAACTGACGTATTTTTGTTTAAATCTGTGACATGAGCTAAGAAAGCTTGACATCCGTTTTTCAATAAACGAATAGCTTTATGGCTTGAGATGACCGTGATTGATTTTAATGGTTTGGTCGCTTGAATTCGCATAATAGGTTGATTAGGAATATGAAAGCTAACAACCTTATGGAAACAATCAATTTTTGCATGATAAGTAGTTAACCAATCAATCCCTAGAATCACATCAAATGCAAGTATTTTCAATGAAATAAGATCTACAGGTAATGTGAGGGTACCGATTTGAACCAAACAAGACTTATAAACAGTGGATGTAATAAAGGTTTCTCCCAACGGAGTTTCTACAGATAAGTCAAAGTCCAATTTCTCCGGAGTCAAATTTAATCGATGAGCGCAAGTAGGAGAAATAAAAGAATGGGTAGAACCGGTATCGAATAAAGTATAGACTTCGTTAGAGTTTATGATAAGCTTACCCGTGATGACCTCATTCATGTTCCTTGCTTTCTGGGAGGTCACAACAAACGCTCTCCCTTGCACTACCGGCTTTGACCTTTCTGGGACGGCCTTTGGTGCCTCCACCCTAGTTGAATTGGTCTTTGGTAAACGACAAAATCGGGCCAAATGACCTTCTCTTCCACAATTATAACATGCTTTGGACGGCATCGCGCAATTTGGACTGATGTGTCCCTCCCCTCCGCATTTGAAGCATATGATAGGTGGTCTTTCTCCTTCCTTAACAACGGGTGCTGGTGCTGACGTCTTTCCATCATTGTTGAATCTCCTCTTTTTGAAATGTCCATTCTTATTGTTTTGGCCCTGATTACCACCGAAGTGGTTACCATTTCTGGCCTGATGATGTCCTCCACGCTTGTTGTCACCGCTTCGATGACTGCTCTCACTGGTATTATCATTTTGCCGGCTGCTCTCTTTTGATTGCGTGGACTCGTTATCGCGCTCTACCAACTGAGCCCTATTTACAACATCAGAATACAAACACAGTTTATGAGAAATAAGATGTTGACGTATCTCCGGCTTCAAACCTCTTAAAAACATTCGCGCCATTCTCTCTTCATTATCCACCAAATGGGACGCAAACCGTGATAACTCTGCAAATTTTGCCTCGTATTGCGACACGGTCATATTATTTTGTTCCAACTTAATAAACTCCACCTCCTTCATGTGGCGAATACTTTCGGGAAAGTATTTATCATTGAACAGCTCCTGGAACTTCTCCCAAGACATCTTCAGTACGGCAGGTTGAGTACGTTTTACCGATTCCCACCAGTAATCTGCCTCTCCGCGCAACATAAAGGCGGCAAAGGGAACCTTTTGCTCCTCGGAGCATCCCAAGACATCAAATATCTTGGTCATCTGCTTTATCCATGTTTCCGCCATAAGTGGTTTTGGCTCTCCCTTAAACTCCGGTGGTCCCAGCTCCTTGAACTGTTTAGCGGTGACCGCCCGAGAGTTTCCCGCGTTTCCATCTACGTTTTGGACAGGAGTTGCTCTCGCCTGCTGCTGCATGAATTGCATAAAACCTCTGAACATTTGATCATTCGTCATTTGGTCAGTGTTGTTGTTTGCATGAGGATTTTCGCCTTCCTGTTGCACATTATCCTGATTATTGATATGTGGTGAATCAACGATCGCCTGTGCTCCATTGCCAATCTCAACATTCTCAGATGTCATTTTCAGATACTGCCACAAAACAAAAGGTTAATTGACATGTAACATATTATCCCTATATTCTGACCGACCAATAAAATAGCACATAAACTTAGGTAGGTCATACTAGCGAAGGAATTCCCCGTCTCTCCCCTCCTAGTACTATTCTCACATCTTAGCCAGGGATCATATCCCTAAGCTTTGATACCAACTGTGACGCCCCCAAAATTAGGTATACATCACCCATCTTGAGTCGCCAGATACATGGTACAGAATTCAAATACAACTTACTAATACAACTGTCGTGTACAATACGACAAAACATAACTGTGAGTTTGAATACAATTATTGTCTACTAGAGAGCATACAAACTCAAAAGGTGTCCTCAATACAATTATTGTCACACTATTTAACAGAATAGTGAGGACTACTAATACTATTCTCTGGTCCATCACTCCGTTCCCCGACTCGTCCCAGCTATATTCTCATTTCCTGAAGAGAACAGTGAAAGAAAGGGTGAGCTCAACTAGCCCAGTAAGAAATATTATGACTAAGATAATGCAGAATAAATTATCATTAGCCTTCAACAGTGTTAAACTGATAAAATACAATAAACATCAAGTTTAACTACAGCGGAACCAGCAATCCATTAAAAGAGTCAAGTAGAAAATAAAATCTACTATCTTTTATGATTTAAAAGGTTTTTCATCATCGTTATAGCTGAGACTCAGCTTAATAAATATTCCACATCATCGAATCACCCCCGCACTACGGCCAAGGATATTCTTTAGTATCACGACCACAATTATTCATGCACTACAGCCAAGAATATTTGTGTATTCATCAATGGTCATGATCATGCCAACAACTGTCCATCAATGCACTACGGGCCAATGAGGATTTTTAATTTTTACATCATTTGTAACCTTACGGTCATGATTACACCGAATAATCCCTGGTCATAATCATACCAAGTCCATCTATGCACTACAGGCCACAGATGACTTTCAACAAAATATAAACATGATGATGATGATAATGATATAAGAATTTAATAAAACAAGTTCAAGAATTATTTTATCCAGGAATTATTAACGTTCAAATTTGTCAACATGATACTGTTTTGTGGTGTAAAATTCAAGAATGATCAGAAGAATATTTCTATGAAAGAATACTGGATGAAGCGCAAATATCAAGGATATTCCACTAATTTCATGGAGCATAGAAGTCAAAGTTTTATCCAACTGAGTATAATAAAGAATGGAATAACAAAAGAAATCACCATGCATGCGATAGACCGCACAGACAGGTTATTCCAGCAGAATAATAATAACGGAACCAGGTCAGGTGAAATTCACACCGACAGGATGTTCCAACAGAATAATAAAGAATGGAACCAGGTCCGGTGTAAAACACACAGACAGGATATTCCAACAGAATAATAAATAATGGAACCAGGTCCGGTGTAAAACACACAGACAGGATGTTCCAACAGAATAATAAAGAATGGAACCAGGTCCGGTGTAAAACACACAGACAGGATATTCCAACAGAATAATAAATAATGGAACCAGGTCCGGTGTAAAACACACAGACAGGATATTCCAACAGAATAATAAATAATGGAACCAGGTCCGGTGTAAAACACACAGACAGGATATTCCGACAGAAATATAAAGACAGGATAGTAAATGGATGTCACCAAGTATAGGGTATTCCGCGTATACCGGTTATTCCAACAGAATAATAATGAATGGAATAACATAAGGATTTCACCAAGTATAGGGTGTACCGCGTATACAGGTCATGTATAGGGTATGCCACTTTTACAGGTTATTCCAACAGAATAACAAAGAACGGAAGAACATAAGTTCTCTTCAAGAAGAAAGAATAACACCCCTTACCGTATTAAGAGATTGAATACTGCAGTCGTGTAATAATCGAATACTCTTCTTCTTTCTCTCTTACTCTCTCTATACTTTCTCTCTCTATAGCTTGAACGAATTCGTGAAAAATAATGAAGCCCTAGGCCTCTATTTATAGAAGATTTATTACTATTTACGAAAGTATTTACTATTTACGAAGGTAATTACTATTGACGAAGGTAATTACTATTTACGAAAATAATTACTATTTACGAAGGTAATTACGAAAATAATTACTATTTACGAAGGTAATTACTATTTACGAAAGTAATTACTATTTACGAAGGTAATTACTATTTATGAAAGAGACTCTTAGATGATGACATATGGCCCCCCATAAATAATTCAACTTACCACAAACGTCTAATAATAGACTCTTTATATACATCAAGGATTGAATAAAAATTACCAAAAATCATTTTAACACATATTTAATCTTCCAACAATTATTAATCATTTATAACTTGTCGTCTCAATTATTATTTAAATAATATAACATATTATACAGATGATACTGTGACAATAATTGAATCAATAATATAAGAGATATGATGCAGCAATTACTGTAGCAATAATTGAGTATAGCTGAGTGACTTCTCACGTAAGCATCAATAATCAATACCGTGTGCTACTATGCAACAACGCGTATTACTGTACTTTTACTACCGAGTAGTTCAACAGTTTTTAACGGTCACACCTCCGCCGTTATTTTATAGAAAGATAATTTTGTCGTTTTCTAACTATGACAATACTTCCATTGTGGGGTCCACCAATGATTGTGCCGTCGTACGAATATTCCCCGACAAAAAGAATATTCCCCGACCAAACGAATATTTTATAACAACTTGCGTACTTTGCAAAATTTATAAATATTACCCACAACTTATAAAATTATATCAAATTTATTCCATAATATTCCAAAAATAATAATTATGAAAATTCATCTTTATTTATAAAAACTGGGGTCTTACAGACTACCCTATACTTGGTGAAATTCTTCTGTTATTCCATTCTTTATTATTATGTTGGAATAACCTGTCTATGCGAAGTACCGCATACATGGTGAAATTCTTCTGTTATTCCATTCTTTATTATTCTGTCGGAATATACTGTCTGTGCGTTTACGCATGACCTGGTTCCGTTATTTATCATTCTGTTGGAATATCCTGTTTGTGCAGTCTATCGCATGCCTAGTGATTTCTTTTGTTATTCCATTCTTTATTATACTCAGTTGGTTAAAGTTTTGGCTTTTATACTCCATGAAATTAATGGAATATCCTTGACATTTTCACTTCATCCAGTATCTTTTCATGAAAATATTCTTCTGAGCATTCTTGAGTTTTACCCCACAAAGTAGTATCATGTTGACAATTTGGGCGTTATTGGTTCCTGGATAAATTAATTCTTGAACTTGTTTTATTGAATTATTATATCATTGTCATCATCCTCATATTTATATTATGTTGAAAGTCATCTATGGCCTTTAGTGCATAGATGGACTTGGTATGATTATGACCAGGGATTATTCGGTATAATCATGACCGTAATTTTACAAATGATGTGGTAAAAGTTCTCATTAGCCCGTAGTGCATTGATGGATAGTTGTTGGAATGATCATGATCATTGATGAATACACGACTATCCTTGGCCCGTAGTGCATGGATAATTTGTGATTGTGATACTAATGAATATCATTGGCCGTAGTGCAGGGATGATGTGGATTATTTATTAAGCTGAGTCTCAGCGATAAAAGTGATGAAAAACCTTTTTAAATCATAAAAGATAGTAGATTTTATTCTCTACTTCACTCTTTTAATGGATTGCTTGTTCCGCTGTAGTTAAACTTGATGTTTGTTATATTTTATCAGTTTAACACTGTTGAAGGCTAACGATAATTTATTCTGCATTATCTTAGTTATAATATTTCTTACTAGGCTAGTTGAGCTCACCCTTTTGCTTTCATTATTCTCTTCAGGAAATGAGAACGTAGCAGGGACTAGTTGGGGAATGGAGTGACAGTCCATATGATAGCATTGGTAGTCCTCACTATTCTATGAAATAGTGTGATAATAATTATAATGAGGACTTATTTTGAGAGTGGATATTGTCTAGAAGACAATATTTGTATTAAAACTCACAGCTCTTGTTGTGTATTTAAGATTGTATTTGTATTTTGTACCATGTATTTGGCGACTCAGAATAGGTGATGTATACCTATTTTGGGGGCGTCACAGAGAGAGCTCAACTGGGAAGGGGGAGAAGAAACCAAGCATTAAGCACCTGAACCTCTATAAGTTTAGAAAGATGAGCAACTCCATTCTTTTCCATTACATCTAATTAGAATTAGTGGGCTATTTTGGCCGAATGGCCTGGAATGAATATAGCAGGCTGTTTCACTAATATAATGATTGTTGTCCTAAATTTGAATGTTATGTTAACTGCTATAAGCCTTGTTTGTGGCTGGGAATTGCTATTGTTAATGTGCTAAGTAAATTAATCCACAAGGCTGGGTACTATATGTATATATATGGATTGCATCCTACATGCTTGATAAAATGCCTAAGTATTGACTGCTATGTACTAAAGCATGTTAGTTAAGCAAACAAGTCCAAAACCATATCTATATGTTGTCATAGTAAGAGTAATGCCTCAAGTATCATTCCATTATTAAGTGTAACATGTTTCCATGTAATTTACAAACCATGATAGTTTTGTTAGAAGAAAAAGTAAAGTCTTGGTGACTGTTATTAGAAACAAATCTTATAACTAATGTGCCTTGCATTTGATGTGGTTTCGTGATACAACTTGGTGTCTAAAAGATCAAACCTTGAAAGAGAAGTATTGTAAGTCTAAGATAACATTTTCAAGGTGGAAAATAACTCAAAACAGGGCAGTCTGGACCTGTTTGAAACAGGCCAGAACAGACCACTGTTTTGAGAGCTTGAATGGCTAGTTTAAAGGCTTTGTTGTGTGGACTGTGAAGGTGTAGACTGATGTAGGCCATCCAGATGCAAGCTATACATGTTAAATGTTATGTAAGTAGCTAGTTCATGTTTACATGTTGCATAATAATGATAACCTTGTGGACCATGTTGCTAAACCATGTTCTTATGGGATTTAAAGCCAAATAAGGGCTGTTTTGAACAAAGAACTTAAAACCTTGCACTCTTGAGTTTTAGACCATGAATACAGATTATATAGCAATTATATGATGTGCCAATGTTTATGATTTAAGGCTTGGGGATTGTTATGATAATTTAGTGTTAAACCATTCCCAAAATGCTTTGAATGGACTGTTTTGGATATTAAAAAGATAACTAATTGTTACAAGCATGATAATGGATATAAGGTTATGTTAATATCATGTTTTAAAAGTTGGTTGAATGCCTAAAGATTTTTTTTGCCTTCATGTGGACAGTTTATGAAATGATAGTCTCAAAACTATGCCTATATATGAATTGTTTTAGCAAATTCTGGAAACTGAAGTTCTGAGACAGTATGAAGTCCCTATATTTCCTATATATATCATTTAAAAGTTGTCCCTTAGGTTAGTTAAGGCCTAAGTTGGGCATTGTTCCAAAATCATGCTAAAAGCTATGAAAATGAGCTTTAACTGTCAACTGACACTCGACTATAGAATTACCATACCTAGACCATGTAGACAAGTTTCAATAGTTATAATATGGCATAAGTAAGCTACACAAGCTAAAGAAACCAAGTCTAAATTGTTTTGAACATTAGACTTGTTGAAAATCATATTTC
Organism: Panax japonicus; assembly: GCA_020205505.1. Classification (NCBI taxonomy): domain Eukaryota; kingdom Viridiplantae; phylum Streptophyta; class Magnoliopsida; order Apiales; family Araliaceae; genus Panax; species Panax japonicus. Next base: position 5,621,534 of record CM035099.1, read on the forward strand.
AAGCCAAAAATGGATTGTTTTGTATAATTTTGAATACCTGAATTTGTATGAATATAATGAACTCACATAAGTTGTTAATTCATGCTTGTGATGATTCCTAATTATTAGCATGACCAAAGTTATTAAGAAAACCAAGTTAAGGTCTATTTTTCAAGCCTAAAGTGAGCTTTGATAGGTTAAAATTGGCTAGATGACTAAAAAAAGTAAGATGATGATAAAAATAATCTTAGGCAACTAAAATAAACATGCTTAGACTATCCTAGTAGCCAAAACTGAAAAAAATGGAAAAGTGTCGAAATTTGTTTTTGTGAAAAAGTGAGAATCAGGCCAGTTTGAGGCACTGTTTTGAGAATCTTAAATGATATGAATAAGAAATATAAACCTTGATTAAAATACCTTGATGTATGATCTAAAAGAAGGGCCAAGTGGTTGAGGTTCAACCAAGAAATTCATAAAAATCATCAAACTAGCTAAGAAAAGCAAACAAACTGCAGTTTTCTGTATGAAAAATTGAGATTTTGCCATTTTACTTAAACCTCAGTTTTGACACCTTAGACAAGTGAGTTAGAGATATGTTAGGCTATTCCAAGTGTTGGAATGCTAATGTATACAAGAACTTGAGAAATTAGTATGTAAAAGCTTGAAAAAACTAGGTTTAGATGGTCAAAATCAAATCTATGCTTAGCCAACTCAGGGGAATGCTAAAACTAGTCCTAACTAGTTATAATTCAAGTAATGGAATGAGCCCAAGTGGCCAAAAATGAAATTGGCAAGAATTGACCAAAGTTGGTAAAAACTAAAACTGTGATGAATAGTCTAGTTTGGACATCAGTTTCAAGTTGCATAAAAGGCTTACTTGAGAAACCAAAATAATACAAAAATACTTTGGTATAGAGTCTAGAATTATGTCTAAATTTCATGTCCAAAGGCCTAATAAAAAAATTCATAAAAATCATCAAAGTAGTCTAGAAAATTAACAAAAATGCAGATTTTGCTAAGTAAGAAAAAGTGTAAAACAGCCCATTTGGGGTCTGTTTTTGGATTGTGTAACTTGATAGTTTAACAGATCTAAACCATGGATAAAATACTTTGCTATGGGATCTATAAGATTTCACAAATGGGAGGTTCAAAAGGCTACTATAGAAATTACTAAAAATCCCCAAAGGTGCCTCAAAAATCACAATGATCAACAAGTTGGAACCTGTTATGTTCAAGCCAAAATGAGCATGTTTAAGAATATATAAGAACTAAGTATGTGATGTATACTATGCGTACATAGTTAGAAAGTGATGAACGAAGGCTTTATGCATAATCTAAGTCTAAGGAACTTAGATGAGCAATGCTTAACCAAGTGTGGTATGTTGTAATGGTGTGATACGCACAGTACGTAAACTACAAATACCATAAGCTAGCGCATGTGGTAATGAAAGAAAAATAAAACTGAGTTATATAAATAACGAAGTTGAATGTCTACATTATTAGGTATAAAAAGGATACAAGGAGAATAATAAGATAAGATAAGTAAGATCACACAAATAGTCAAACTTTGACGGATAATATGTTTTGTTATCAATCCCACATACAATGTAGGTTGTGCAAGGAAAGCAGAAGTTGGTGTAATGGTAAAACCCCGGTACAGGCAAGTTTTTCAGAACTTGCTCCTATATGTAAAATTGTTGTTATGTGCTAATGTGATCATATGTTATAATACATTATAAATTGTTGTTGTTAGTTGTTATATTTAATTAAATTGTTCCTCTTGAACTTTGTACTGTGAAATGAGAATCATGATAGAGTGAATTATGTTTCATATGTGAAGTATGTATTACATATGAATGATATGATTCATGTTCTAAATATCTAATATGTATATAACTGTGATACATGGATTTAATGCACAGTGTATATGAAAGCTATGAACTATATGTTATGTGTTAACTATTAAACTTGCTGAGCCATTGTGCTCACCCTTATTTAAACAAATGTTTTCAGCTATGTACGAGGCATCTGAGTTTTGGTAAAGATCAAGAAACAGAGAATGATTGTTGAATAATAAACCTTAATGAATCGTATACTATTTTCATTGTATTATTAAGAGCAGCAGGTTACAATTTATAGGAGTATATTACAAAGATAAGGATTAAAGGAAACTGTAATCTAGATATACACAAAGGAAGTCTATATTGATCTAAACAATGTGCACCAAAGAAGTTCACCTAATCTAAACAACCTGACTAACGACTTGGACTGATATCCCCCGCAAGCCAATGGTAGTCTGAGAAACAACATTGAGCTTGAACCGATTGTGCAACAAACTAGACGATGGCAATGGCTTTGTTAAGACATCAGCAGTATTATCGTTTGTAGAAATAAATGTAACAGTGAGAGTCTTAGAGTGACCCTGTCTCGAACAAAATGAAAATCAATCTCAATATGTTTCGTGCGAGCATGAAAAATTGGATTAAAAGAAAGATAGGTAGCCCCAATATTGTCACACCACAAAGTGGGCGGATGGGAAACAGGAAAATGGATTTCAAGGAGTGCGCGTAACCACTGTAGGTCAGCGGCAGCATCAGCAAGAGCTTTGTACTCGGATTCTGTGGACGAACGAGCCACCATTTTTTGCTTTCATGAGGACCATGATATTAAGTTTTTGCCTAAAAAGACAGCATAACCAGCAGTGGAACGTCGATCATCTAGATTCCCCGCCCAATCAGCATCCGAAAAGGCAGATAAGGAATGAGTGAAGCTATAGTGAATGAGTATGTAATGGGATGGAGTACCTTTTAGATAACGAAGGATGCGCTTTATAGCTACCCAGTGAAGAGTGGTGGGCGCATGCATGTATTGACATAATTTGTTCACAACGTAAGCAACATCTGGTCGGGTAATACTTAAATATTGCAAGGCACCCACAATTTGACGATACTTTGTAGGGTCGACGAGGGAGTCACCGCCAAATTTGGATAATTTGTCTGAGACAGAACATGGAGTTTTTAGTGGTTTGCAATTCATCATACCGACACGATCTAATAAATTTTTCAAATACTGCTGAGATAACAATAAGCCATCGCGCATCAACACAACCTTAACACCCAAGAAGTAACTCAAAGGCCCCAAGTCTTTGAGAGAAAATTCAGAGCCAATATCATTAATCAGGTTGTCCAAATGAGATTGAGAATTCCCTGTGACAATGATATCATCGACATAAATTATGACATAAAGTAGTACAGATTTGTGATGAAAAATAAATAGAGAAGTATCATTTTTGGACTGTATGAAATTAAAAGACAATAAGAAAGAAGAAAGACGAGAAAACTAAGCACGAGGTGCTTGTTTTAAGCAATATAGGGACTTGTGAAGCCGGCACATATGGTTAGGAAAAGCCTTGTCTATGAATCCTAGAGGTTGAATCATGTATACTTCAGTGTCGAGATAGCCGTGGAGGAAGGAATTATGAACATCTAGCTGACGAATGGGCCATTTGTGGGTGGCAACAATCGAGAGGATGAGGCGAACTGTTGTTGGTTTGATGACGGGACTAAAAGTTTCAGAGTAGTCCACACCAGGTTGTTGATGAAAGCCCTTGGCAACAAGTCGGACCTTATAGCGTTCTAAAGAGCCGTCAGCACGTTGTTTTATTCGATAGACTCATTTGTTACCAACAATGTTCATGTTAGGACGACGAGAGACAAGTGACCAAGTTTTATTCTGTACTAATGCATTAAATTCATCATGCATTGCAGTACGCCACACTTGGAATTTATTGGCATCAGTATAGCATGTGGGTTTCGTGGTAAAGATGGAAGAAGACATAGCCTTTTTTCGTTGACGAAGAACCATTGGGTGGGTTCGTTTGGGAGGGGATGATGTTGTTGGTGATGGAGGCTCGGATGAAGCACATGGAACTGGTAGCACGAGCAGCAAGGACGTGCAGGAACTTGAATGGGTTGGTGGTGTAGTGGCATGTGAGTGCATCGGGGGGGTGGAAGTAAAGTATAACCCGCAGACCCATGTGGTTGGCAGGAGTACTGGCGCCACTCATGGCAGCGTTGGGGGCGGATGTGCGCGACAAAGATAGAGGAGCATCAGCAGTGGTGCAACTGGTAAGACGTGGTAATAGAAGGATAGATGGCGTTGCAGCCCACGGGTGAGCCGAGGAGTGTTGAGAGACAGATGGTGGATGGTGGGTAGTCAACAGCTTAGAAAATGGGAAGGAATCTTCAACAAAACGAACATAACGGGCAATGCAAATTTGATTTGTTTACGGCTCATAGCAATTGTATCCAAGGTGTGAGGCGATGTAACCAAGAAAAATACAGGGATAAGAACGGTATTCAAATTTATGGCAATTATAAGGACGAAGCAAAGGAAAACAGAGGCATCCAAAGGTACGTAGATGATATTTAGGAGCCTTATGATATAGTGCCTGAAATTGAGACAGATTAGAAGATGCACGGGATGGTAAACGATTAATTAAGTAGATGGATGTGGTAAATACATAATCCCAAGAAATACCTGGAAGACTTGAGTGAGCCATTAAAGACAAACAAGTTTCAACAACATGCCTATGACGGCGTTCCACTTGTCCATTTTGAGAGGATGTATATGGACTAGAAACACGATGTGCAATACCAAGAGTGCAAAAATGATTTTTGAGGGATTGAAATTCCTTGTCGCCATCAGATTGGACAACTTTTATTTTTGCAAAAAATTGGCGTTCAACTAGAGATTGAAATTCAATAAATTTACATGCCACATCACTTTTAGATTTTATACAATATATCCAAGAGAATTTAGTAAAAGCATCCACAAATAGAACAAAAAATTTATTACCATTAATTGATGTAATAGGAGCAGGACCCCAAACATCACAAACTATGAGTTCAAAAATAGATTGACATGAATTTAAATTACTAGGTAGAGGAAATCTACTTGCTTTGCCCATGTCAGAAGCGAAACAATGAGAGAAACTCTTATTTGTACTAATAGGCAATGTGATACAATCCTGATCAGCAAGTTATTCACATGTAGCTAGTATTATATGGGTATTTATAACTTCACATAATCAGATTACATACAAAGAAAAGAAGCAAGTTTCACGTGGCAAACGATCCTAACGTGGCAAGGATTTTGGGAATTTAGGAAAAAGATTTTGTTTCCTAAAATATTAGGCATATTCTATTAGCCTAATTTTTAGGGATTTATTTTCCAACTACTTATCAAATTCTATTGTAATTAGGATTTCTTTTAATTAGGATTTCTTTTCTAAATTGACTTCTATTAGGGTTATAGTTTATTCCTATTAGGATTTGAATTATTTTGAGTAGTATAAATAGAGGTCCAAGTTATGTAATCAATACACATTATACATTATTATTATTCAATATATTTGTGAGTTTATTCTCTACTTTTGGTTCTTTGAAGAATTCCTAAGAAATTAGTAGTTTCTTAGTTTTTTCTTTGAGATTCAATTTTGACTTATCATACAATAATTCATAGTTGTGTGTGGCGTCTTCTACCGCATCAATCGTCGATTGTACCGAGATTACCGCTTCCATATAAGCGAGTGGTCAAGGTGTCGTTGGTGTTCATTCAACGCAAATTTCCAAACGCGAGCAATTGTACCAAGATTACCGTCTAAAGTATAGACGAGGGGTTAAGGTGTTGCAAGCAATTCACCCAACAACTGTGCTAGAAACGGTCCGGGCAACGACCACCACACGCAAGCGTGCCGTGGAGTCTATCATTTGGTATCAGAGCTAGGTTTTCTTCTAGCGAGTTACTTATCTTTAATTTTCTGCCGAAATATATATTCTCAAAAAAAATAATAATAATAAAAAATTTCAAATTCTATTTCCATTGTGCTAACCAAACTTATAGCACACCATCAAATTCCAACGAAGATTTCATACCGTTCCATCATCATCAATTCTGAAACGGAGCTACAATTTAAAAATCTGACGCATACAAAAGGAGAGTACAAGGCAATCAATCGGTGATTTTGTGGTATTTTGATAGTCACACCATCTATAATTTTATTTAGTGATAAGTAATTTTGAATTGATTAGTAAAACCAAGAATTTTGCTAGGGAATTCAATAAGAACCTATTAGAGAGAATATTGAGGTAAAAGGCTTAGTGGTGAGATTATTAGAGGGTAAAAGCCAAATTTGAGCGATACACGAGTGATTCATCATTATTTGAGCGAAACACGTAAGGGAGTGTGCGAGGAAAATTTTTATCTACTAACCTTTGTTTTACAGCAAACATGTATGGCTACAATTATGAAAGTTCTTATGGGTCTCAAAGGAATACTTTCCAAGGCAATATTGATACAGAGGCATATCTGAGATGGGAGAGAAAAATGGAGCGAGAATTTGAGTATCATGATTACTCCGAGAGGAGGAAGGTTAGACGGGCAATTCAAGAGTTCTCCGATCATACAATTATATGGTGGCAGCTTATCAAACAAAAACATGGGGAGCGTCCATTCGAGACATGGGCAGAATTAAAATCAGCAATGAGAAAGCGGTTTGCTCCAGTACAGCGTGACAGGAGGGAGGAGTATACATCTCAAAGACATGTAGAGCAACCTTCAAGGCAATTTACAGTAGACAATAATAGGAGGGTTCGCACACAAGTAAACAAGGAAGATTATTGGATGCAGTTACAATATACTTCTAAGGCGCAAAAGAAACAAGATCAACGGGGGGAAGTGGAAGAAATTATAGAATATGCGATCCAAGGAGAGTTATTGGGTTCGAGTGTTCAAGATGAAATCCATGATCAAAAGCAAGATGATGAACATCCGAAAGAAAGTAATCAAGAAGATGAGTTCGTACAAGGAAATACATGTGGAAAAGATCAACAAAAAGAAATTGTTCGAAAGATTGATAATGTTAAAGAAAAAATTGAAAGGAGTGAGAATGAAAAGAAAAGAGAGATTGAGAATGAAGAGAATGAGAGTGACCTTGAAAACAAATGAGAGAAAAACAAACGAGAGGGTGAGCTTAAAGAAGAGAGAAAAGAAATATGTGACTATGAAAAAGATAGTGACTTGAAAAGTGAGTTATATTTTGAAAAGTCAATGACTGTACATTCGTACAAGACGGCGCTTTTGAATACTAACACTAATGATTCTTCTTTGTCTAGTGTTGTTTTATCTCTTGTACCGGTTGTTGATGAAATACCCCGTACTATCATTCCGTACCGATCAGCTGATAGTATTCCCGAGGAGACGACGGAGTTACCAAGGCGGGTTGGAGAGTTGATGAAAGTGGGTATCGTGAGAGGAGACATGAGTTCATGTGTCGATTATGAGATCATAATATCTAAGGAGGATGAGACAACGAGTTTGTTCGTCGATTTTGAATTGGTAAACAAGTATCGTTATTCTTTTTCTTGTTTGGATAATATGCTTGATAAATTGCGTAGTACTTATGTTTTATCTACATGTGATAATGGTCATGTGATGATAATGCCTAATCAATTTAGCACGAGAGATTGTGATAAATGGAAAATTGTTTTAGCATGTGAGTTATATAGGTGGTTAGTTATTTTTGTTAGATTAACTGATGCATCTAGTGTTTTCATGAGTTATTTAAAACATGTTTTGTATGCTTCCGTTGGAAAATTTGTTGTTAGCTATTTTGATGGTAGAATCATTTTTGTCATAAACTATGGAGGATGTTTGATTTATGTTGAGTTAGTTTATGATCATGATATATATTCTCGTTTTCGATGTGCTTACTTGCATGAAATTAATTCTAGGTTTTCTTATCCAAATATTGACTTAGGGTTTTATGCTAGTCAATCTTTACATGAATTATCGTTAGTTGGCAATGGTAGTAATCACGTTGTTTCGTTAGAAAAGACTTCATTGCATGATTTGCTATCATATGGTTTTGATTCAAGAAGTGTTTATCATCAAGATGGTTCGAGAGATGAGTTATTTGCATGTTTAGTTAGTTCACTTAGATTAGCTAAGGCATTGCATACTTCCATGGAATTGTTGAATTGCATTTTGCATTCTTTCATGGGAAAATTTGTTATTCTCTATTTTGATGATATTTCGATTTTTGTCAACATTTTGAGAAATTCTTTAGCATGTGTTGAGTTTGTTTGTGATCATCGTCGATATGCTATTGAATTTTCAACTTATAATTGTGATCTTTTTATTCCATTGGTGCTATTATGTGATTTTGACTGTGTTAATGTCAATGAAAGGGGAAAGTGTGGTTGTGTTTTGCAGATTCGTAATGGGATCATATTCATCGAGGGAAACATGGATCGTGCAATTCAATTCGATCAATGCATTGAAAGTTTACAGGGAAGTGTTTTGAATATTGTTGTATTAGACTATGCATGTGATTTTGATTTATTTGATTTCTTGGTGATTAGACAAAAGGGAGTTGTTGATTTGTTTTGTTTTGTGTTTAATCCAGGAATTAAAGAGAGTTTGCGTGAGAAATATGACAAATTTCAAGTATTGATATTTGATCCAGGTGCATTGACGAATGTGTTTCTGCGAAGGATTGAGATCATTATATTGAATTTTGATCCAGGAATTCGTCATTGGGAGAATCTACCACATGAAGAGTTTTGCGTGACAATTTTTGATCCAGGAGGATATAAGACTTTTCATATTCTTTCTTACTTTGCATTCATGATTATTTTAGTAGATAGTAGATTAGTTTATATATATAATTAGTGTTCTGCGAGTAACTGGTCTACAAATTGTCAATTCGGAAGAGAAGTCGGGCATTGTTATGTTCTTAGCGGGAGTTGGAGTTTTTGTTGCTTATATATGTCATTTGCGAGTTGAGTTTTGACATTATGATTGGTTTGATGCTACTAACTTAGTTTGTTTTTATGTAGGAACAATTTTGTGGTTGAATCATTTTTGAGAAGACGATGGGCTAGATTTGAGGACAAATCCTGACATTGTCAATGGGTCGGCCGACAGCTGCTAGCTCATCAGAACTTGATTTTAGTCGTTGAAGGTAAATGGACACCGACTCGGTTGGACCTTGTCAACGATCCAAGATACGTTGCAGTTGAAGGATGCGTGTGGTGGAACGGTTTGCAAACGCTTGGTGTGAAATCCCAAATTTTACGAATAAAGATTTAATTTTCTCGAAATATTTTTTTGAATATTATGGTGTGGATTTGATATAATGTTATAGTTGTGGGTAATATTTATAAATTTTGCAAAGTATGTAAATTGTTGTATTATATTCGATTGGTCTGTGAATATTCATTTTAGCAGGAAATATTGGTACAACGACGAAATCATTGGTGGACCCCACAACGGAATTATTGTCGGATTGAGAAAATGACAAAAATATTTTTATGAAAATAACGGCGGAAGTTTTACCGTTAACTGTTGAATTAACCAGTGTTAAAAGTACAGGAATACGCGTGGTTGCATAGTAGCACACGGTATTGATTATTGATGCTTACGTGAGAAGTCACTTAGTTTTGTTCAATTAATTATTGTCAATATTTTATATATTATTAAATCAATAGTTGAGATAACAAAGTTGTTAATATTATTATTTGCATTATTAACGATGTCTAGAAGTTCTGCCAAGAAGAGGTTTGGTCACCTAATTGCGCGCCAATAAGGAGAAATCTTTATTGGAAAGCCCCCTCTTTCCTGGGAACGACCTGGTCGATTAATAGTGTGAATTATGATAATGATGATGAAGTTTTTTTTATTAGTATTATTAATGTAATAAAACAGAAAAGCTTTTTATATAAAACAGAATAATTTTATAAAGTTATTCGTTTTATTAGGCTAATAGTAAAATCTTTTTATATAAAACAGAATACTTTTATAAAGTTATCTGTTTTATTAGACAATAATTAGAATATATTATACTTTATTATGCATAGTATTTGCATAGTGCCTGCATAGTGTTTGTATAGTAAAATCTTTTTATATAAAACAGAATATTTTTATAAAGTTATTCGTTTTATTAGATTATAAATAGAATATATTATATTTTATTATAAACCAATCTGGACCGTCCGTTTAAAAGTAAATCAATCTGGACCATTTATGGATTGGTTACTATTTAGTCCATTCTTCTATAAATAGAAGCTCATTCCGTCATTATTTCTTACGGATTCACTGAAACTCTAGAGAGATAAACTGTAGAGAGAATTCTTCTTCTATAATCTTGAGCGTCTTTCTTTAGCGTTTAAGAAAATTTTTAGCGTAGTGCAAGTTTCTTCAAGTATATCTCCGCCCTACCGTCGGAGTACTCTTCTTTATAAGGTAATGGGTATTTTTTTTTCATATTCATGAAGAGAACTTCAGTTATTCCAGTCTTTATTATTCTGTTGGAATAACATGTATACGCATGATACCCTATACTTGGTGAAATTATTCTGTTATTCCATTATTTATTATTCTGCTGGAATAACATGTCTATGCGAAGTACCGCATACATGGTAAAATTCTGTTGTTATTCCATTCTTTATTATTATGTTGGAATATTCTGTCTATGCGTTTTACGCCGGACTTGGTTCCGTCTTTATTATTCTGTTGGAATATCCTGTCTGTGTGTTTTACGCTGGACCTGGTTCCGTTATTTAATATTCTGTTGCAATAACATGTCTATGTGAAGTACCGCATGCATGGTGATTTCTGTTGTTATTTCATTCTTTATTATTCTGTTGGAATATCATGTCGGTGCGTATTACGCCTGACATGGTTCCGTTATTTATTGTCCTGTTGGAATAACCTGTCTATACGAAGTACCGCATGCATGGTGATTTTTTTTGTTATTTCATTCTTTATTATACTCAGTTGGTTAAAGTTTTGACTTCTATACTCCATGAAATTAGTGGAATATCCTTGATATTTACGCTTCATCCAGTATCTTTCATTGAAATATTCTTTTGAGCATTCTTAAATTTTACTCTACAAAGAAGTATCATGTTGACAATTTGGATGTTATTAGTTCCTGTATAAATTAATTCTTGAACTTATTTTATTGAATTCTTATATTATTGTCATCATCATCATGTTTATATTTTGTTGAAAGTCGTCTGTGGCCTGTAGTGCATAGATGGACTTGGTATGATTATGACCAGGGATTATTCGGTGTAATCATGACCGTAATATTACAAATGATGCGGTAAAAGTCATCATTGACCCGTAGTGCATTGATGGACAGTTGCCCGTAGTGCATAGATAATTTGTGGTTATGATACTAATAAATATCATTGGCCATAGTGCAGGGATGATGTGGATTATTTATTAAGCTGAGTCCTAGCGATAAAAGTGGAAAAACTTTTTAAATCGTAAAAGATAGTAGATTTTATTCTCTACTTGACTCTTCTAATGGATTGCTTATTCCGCTGCAGTTAAACTTGATGTCTATTATATTTTATTAGTTTAACATTGTTGCATTATCTTAGCTAGTTGAGCTCACCCTTTCTTTCATTGTTCTCTTCAGGAAATGAAAACGTAGCCGGGACTAGTCGGGGAACGGAGTGACGGTACAGATGATAGTATTAGTAGTCTTCACTTTTCTGTTAAATAGTGTGACAATAAATGTAATGAGGACTTATTCTAAGATTGGATATTGTCTAGAATATATTAAAGATTGTATTTGTATTCTGTACCATGTATTTAGCGACTCAGAATAGGTGATGTATACCTATTTTGGGAACTTAGGATAAAGCCCGCCAGACATCAGCCGAGGTATTAAGGCCCACAACAAGAGGTATCACGTCTTCGTGAAGAAAGGAGATTAAAAGTCTTTTCAATAGCTGATCTTGGGTATCCCATTAAAGAAGTTTTGGTGACAACAATGGTTGGGTACCATCGGGCATCAGGGATGGTTGCTTGGGGCGGGGGTTTGTGCCATCAATAAAACCAAACAAATTTTGACCTCGTAGGAATGGGTCAACTTTAGTTTTCCATAAGAGATAATTGTTAGAGTTTAATTTTAGTGAGATATAAAGTGATGGGCATGATGAAAGTTTGGAGCTGACAATGGAGAAGAGACAGTTTCGCTAGGTGGATTGGACGAAGAGTCGGAAGGTGCGGAGGTCATGGCTGTTCGGACGAAGAAAAAATAAAGAAGGATACACTACAACAAAAAGACTTATCAACGACCGCATACGGTTGCAGATGAGAATTAGCGACCGAATGTGATCGATAATATTAGTCGCAGATAATCTGATCACTGATTGGACACTAGCGACCATTATTAGCGACCGATTTATCAGCGACTGCCATCAACGACCGCATGCAATCGCTGATATAAACTAGCTACTAGAATCCTTCGCAGTCACAGATAGTGGTCGCTGATATCCTTGTTCGCAGATAGACCTTTTTCTTGTAGTGACAGGGAGAGTGGGCTGCAGTTAAAAAAAATTATGGCTCCGATACCATAATAAACCTTAATGAATCGTCTACTATTTCATCATATTATTAAGAGGGGAAGCTTACAATTTATAGGAGTATATTACAAATATAAAGATTAAAGGAAACTGTAATCTAGATATACACAAAGAAAGTCTATGCTGATCTAAACAATGTGCACCAAAGAAGTTCACCTAATCTAAACAACCTACTAACGGCTTCGAACGATATTAAATATCGCAGGATTACGAATATCTTGTTAAAACCTTTTTGGGGGTAAACAATGTTACTAAAAGGGTATAGGTTGTAATAAAATGATAATATTTAAAGCAGATAAGCACCATAATAATGTGCTGAACATATAAATTTATACGGATTACTAATGTAATCAAATGGATCATAATGTATATGACCTCGAGTTATATTAAAATGTATAAATATTGCGATTCTAGAATAAAATGAAGTTATAAGTTTTAATCAATCATAATATTAATATTAATTCAAAGGTTAATTACCTGAAGAAATGTAAAGATATATTGTAATAAATATATTTACTTACTGTCATTAAGTTAAATATAATTAGTTATACCTCCTGAATGTGTAGTACCGTAACGCAATAAACTCAAGGTTCAAGGGACCCGGATTTGGGGGTGTTACGGTTCAAATTATGTGCCATGCAAGTAACAAAGTATTAAGAACAAGAATGTGCTATCAAGACCTCACATTTCATTCAGTTTCATGAGGCATTCAAGCCAACAAATATTAAGAACAAGCAGCATATGCTATCAAAACCTCATTATAGTATACAGTTTCACGAGACATCCAAACCAAAGTGTTTTTACCAAATAAAATAAATCCAATTGAAAAGTAGGTGATTTACATAGAGTATAGCAACCGAGTACTACGCACAGACTTTCACCTTTTTTTTTCTTTTTCTTTTTTTTTTCTTTTTTTTTGTGGGGGGGGGGGGAGGGGGTCTCTACAGAAAAATAATTTGCGTACAAGTTGTCATTCAGCGAATATCAGGACCCTAAAGTAGGGGCTAACCTTAGGATTTGCGGCTCCATCTACCTGAACCAGCTTTCCTTCTCCCCCTCTTTCTCTTATTGTTGGAGGCGGCAAGCTTGGATACGGAACGTATTTTTGGATTAGGTCGATCATCAGCAAGCAATTCTTCTAGCACTGGAACTGAAGGAATGGTGCTCTCCTGCTCTTCCTTTGGAACCTTGAGCTTATCTATGTCCTGAATCTCAACTTCCTCAAAGTTGTTCATCTCTTCTTTTGCTTTGCGGTTAATTATCAGATGTTCATCCCCTGACTGCACATATAAAGGGTGAATGAGTCCAAACAGATGATAAGAAAAACATAAAAAGGTAAAGATTTTCAAAAGCCAAGGGTAGTTAGGCAAGTGAGATGTTCTCACTATTCAAGAAATCCTGCATTTTGGATGGGAAAGAAGTGGCTACGTGAATAACTATAACTGTATATCAAAACTAAATTTCTACTCATTTTTCAAGACTGTTCACTTCAAATCATAACAGAGCATGCAGGTGCTCTTTAGGGCTCATCAACAAAGATTTAAAACAGATCGCACAATAAAAGAGGTCCAGTAGCAATAGAGAATCGACCATTGGGATCTCAGCAACATGGTAAAGAATTATGTCATGAACCTCCTGTGGCATACAGAGCCACCAAAATAAGATGTGAAAGAGTGTACTCAAGAAGATATGAAGCCAGATTATGAAGTTTAAGAACTGACACCTAAAGTCAGAACTGCCAAGTGTATACAAAGTCAACCTGTGCTTGAACGTGATAGTCTAAACCACCAAAAAAAGCAAAATATTGCAGAAAATACCTTCAATGTTAGGAATGTAGGAGATGCTTTCAAAGTTTCAACTGCTATAACAAAGGAGGAGAACTTCAACAGCTACAAGGTTTGTAGGCAACAGAATTTCTTTACTTCAATACAATTTTTATTGTTAGTTTAGTGTAGAGAGAGAAGGTAGGGGTAAAATCTTTTCCATATCTTTCCACTTTTTGATAAGCAAGTAGTAAGATCTATTTATGAAAGTTGCAAGCCTTTAAAAAATCAATAATGTGATCAACTGCACCAAGTAATCTACCTGAATCAGTCTTGTGTATGTGAAGCAGACTAAGGACATTATACAGTAATATATTTACAACCTCCAGGCTCCTCGTCCATAATATTGAGAGTGAGAATTTTTTACAGATAAAAATAAGAAATTTTATAATATAGAAGATAGAGTACATAAAGTGAGGACAAGGAGCCTTTCAAAGAATGCAAAAGCGAAAATAAGAAAAAACTAATGAAGTTGAACGTGAGGATATGAAGTAGGGGAAAGACGGGAAACAAGCTTACATAGTGATAAAGCCAGAGAGAGAGAGAGGCGGTGGGGCAAAGTGGAGGATGGAGGGTCTGTAATCACTTACATTTTTGCATGATGTCCCAATTTGCGACTGATCCGTGCTTTCAATAATATCAGGAAGATGGGTCACCTCTCCATGACTTGAAACTGCGCTTTCAGGCATAACCAGATCACCCATATTATATTTAGGAATAAGCTGAGATGCAATACAAGATGATCGTACCAGCATCCTGTCCCCATTGTTTGGAGGAGAAGCATGATTTCGAGCAGAGCCAGTCAATGCATTACATGGTACAAGCAAGCTCAACTTATCAGTGGAAGAAATCTGTTCAGCATTTTCACTCATTACCTTGTTGAGTCTGGTTTTCAGCTCTCTAACATGCGACTCTACAACTCCAATCTTCCAAAGTATTTGTTCCATGGAATTTTCATCATCTCTGAACTCGAGTGATATTGGTTCATCACTAACCCCAATCACACTGTCGACACTAATTTTCTTATCCGTTGAGATACCTGGATGAGTAATAAGTTGAGCAAATCACTGAATACATGTCTTCCAGAAATCAGCCAAAGATACATACATGGTTTCATAATATAATCATTTCTTTCCAAACCTGAATATAAGTATTTCAAACATGGTTGTCGAGTATCAAAAGTTCAACATAGTATAACTGTTAAAACAAAATTTTGGAATTCTAACTTGGTTGTTTCTTTCTCCTTTCCCGCCTTCTTACCCTTTATGGTCAACTTATCTTCTATTCTTCTTATTATTCAAAACTAAAAGACTGTAAAATTTACTGAACAATGAGATATCATACTATTATAATATAACATGCAAGATCTATAGACAATATATTGATAAATTCATTGGCCACATATATTCTTTCATCGTCCAGTTTAAAAATTTCTATAAGAATCCAGAAGCTACAAGAAACCCACTAAGGTGGTAGCTCTTCTCAGGATTACTTCCATATATAGCAATATAAATTCAACAATTTAAAACAAGAAAGCCTCAAAAATGAAAAAATAAAAAAATCTAGGCACTCCCAAAAAGAATTCGGAGGAGCTATATCAACCATGATTATAAAATTGATCATTTTGACAACAAAAATAAGGTTTACTACTTTACTCACAAAAGGTAAGATGCCCCTTGGTTCCTTGCTTCTCTTAGAACTCACAAGGAATCCTAGTTTTCTGTTTTCTTGGAGAACTCTACTTAAAAACTTAGTGTCATAAATGACAGTGTAAAATGAATCCACCAATGTAAGTGAGATTCTTCAATTACCACAAAAAATAGAGTAAAGCTCCAACCTTCCCAAACAGCAGAGCATAAATATGGATTTTATGAAGTACACTTTCTTTCTTTCTTTTAAAAAATATAGACAGAACAGCTTTTTCAGTTTCAGTAACTACAAATCATAGATACCGAATTACTCTAGCATCACCCCATACTATATCTCCAAATTATCAAATATTTCCTTATAAAATTAACTCTCTTTCTCCCAGCTCATACCAACTTCTTCATGGATAAGGATTATATTTATGGACGTACAACATGCATAAACTTTAAAATATATGTGACCCTAAGAAACAGCTAAATGCACAAAGGTAGAAATAAGGCTTGAATTTTGCTATTAAATCCACCAGGAAGTCAGGAACAGATGAGAGTGGTCTTGTCTCCTCAAACCAAATAACCAACTTGATAATTACCCCTCAACATGAAAATTTAGAAAATATGTTTTTGATAGAAGAAGAAAATGCAAAAGAAAAAAACTCATCTATCACTAATTGTTTTTTCTAGAGATGTCCAGAAATAAAATGAATGTATACCCCTGTAGACAATTTGCATATGCAGTGAGTTGAAGTGATTTATGATTAAAGTGGATTAAAATCCTCCTTAATTTCTACGTTTTGTTTTTGTTTTTTTTGGCAAAATGCTCTTATATTTGGAAAAGGAGGGAGTATAATATTTTCATACAATCACTACACGCCGTATAATCTCAAGGTAAAAAGTTCATTGAGAGAGAGGGACAAACGTGGCTATTATTAGGTTTAATTTGTAGAAGCTAATCGATACAATCAATTGTATCGTGTGTCCTATACTCCTACCTGCATTGTCCATCTACATTTAATAAAGCCACACAAGTAACAAAAATGAGAGAGATAAATAAGTTTCCATTACTGACCTAGATTTGCCCGATCATCACCAATAGAAGGAACATCAGCACTAGACCTCCTATCCCCTGCAAGATAACATTTATCAAAGCTCAAAACTGAATGAGAAATAGAAAACGTGAAACAGAAACCATTTTGGGGGTGAGGGGAGTAAACACATGAAGCATCTTTTGGGATCATGAAAGAAATTTGTACCAAAATAAGAGAACAAGTTATGATGTGCCATATATGCTGCTTTGTCAATTGTGTCTTCGACTTGCTTTCTTTTCTTTCTCTTCATAACTTTCTCTCTTTGGGCATGGCTAGATAATGGAAGTGACTTTGCACCAAGATTTTCTACAGTACAGTCCTTAGATTTAAACTGCTTTCTTTGGTTGTTTTCAGCTAGTTGCAAGTCATACTTAAAAGCTTGGGAGAGGAATCTCCTGATTTGTAGTTCAACCCATTTACAACGCCACGTATAAGTTTGTATATATGTCTTCCAGTGAGGTGTCAACCTTTTCTTCCTGGAAGAACAGTAACATGATAGATCAATTGCACATGGAAAATGACTTGAACTTATGCATATATGTGCAATCAGGAAAAAGCTAAGAAAAGTTCAGCTATTATGGAAAAAATAAAGCAGAGAGACAACCATCAAGAACCTTTTTCTAAAGACATATACTCCTCTAAATTCAATGCCTAGCAACAAGGGGCAAAAGGGTGTTCAAGAGCATTTTCGTATGTTATGTTTGGAAGGATGTTCAAGTCTCTGTCTGGTACCACAATTTAAGGAAAATGGGGGAAGAATTAAAGAAAAAAATATATTCCCTAGAAAGAAAGGGAGAAAAAATGAAAAGAACTCTAAATAGAGATTAGAATATCACTCAAATGAGTATCATATTAATGATTCAAGAATATCGCCATTGAGGCTATCCATTCATTTTAATGATACAAGATATTGCCACTGAGATTATCCATATCCTAGATCAATCTATTATGGATGAACGTTACGCGGTTACCTATGCACAAATAAATCTAAAGAAACAATATCAAGTTGAAAGAAATTTACCAATGTGAGTTTTTTAGGTGCAGAAACTCAATATCCAAACAGCTTAAGGCATATTGATACAACTGGTTAGTGTCCATAAATGGTATGCGTACTGTGTAGTTAAGTACAACTTTCAAAGCAAAAAAAGGTTGGTATCACTTAAGTATTTTAGCATAATTAAATACATTTTTCTCGGGAAAAAACAAGATAAGTAGTCTAAAAATCTATCACGCAGGAGCAGAAACCGATCACACATGCGGACGCAGTGGGAGCATTTGTGCCCATATGTGTATCAAATATATGGATAACCAAAGAAAAAAATTGAATGGCTTGTACTATACAAATTTGAATGTAGGAACCAGCTTAAGATTAGATTTAAAGCAAACCAATTCTCATCTGATTCGGGGGGGAATCTAATAAATATAAATCAGTCTATTATATGTGAAAAAGGGAGATACATTACTTAGCACACCAACTTATGTGCTCAAACTCTATGAACCCTCGCGTTTTTTCACATTCGTTTCATCCGTATGGTCGAAATTTTTAACTTGATCCTAAAACTAACAAATTATTCCGCTTGAGCACGTAACTAGCGTAAGTTGTGTGCTCTCCACATCGCAATTTGGGATTTAATTTCACTTTGCAGTTTATGCTTTATATAGTTAAAGGTAAGTTATTAATCATTTTATCTTGTTCCTTATAAAAATTACTTAAAATAATATTGACCAGTAATAATCCTCTAGTTTAGAGTCTTTAAACTATAAATTGTATATTTAAATTTTGTTTGTAGGCTTCTTTGACTACTCTAACATTAAGCTTTAAACTCATATGCTTTATTCTCCGAGAAACTAAGTTCGCTTTATGTTTAGACATATAATTGTTGCATTTTACATTTCTTACCGTATCTTACAATACGATTCATGATTCAAGAATTTTTGATAATCTATACGATTCATAATTTGGCAGCTATGGATATCCTACATCCAAATGAGTTTTGTAAAGTATGTTTAATGTCAGGCCCCTATAGGGGCACCTGACCAGAGACTAAGAGAGAAGTAGAAACAGAGAGACAGAACTAAAGAGAAACAGAGAATTTAGGGAGGAAGGAGGTGAACTCAGTGTTTTACAGAGTTCTCAAAGAAACAGATAGAAAGGGAGGAGAAGCTGGTTGAAAGCTTCATTCCTCAATTCATTTCACAATGCATAAATTTCATAATTGGGGAATATTCTTCTCTTTACATCTATATATATAGAGAACAAATGCTGAAAAAATTATCATCCTAGCCTATACCACTCTCCTTATTCTTCACTGACATGTTAACTAACTACCCATGTGCTCACATGTGCACCCAAAATATATTAATTCTAGAATATACTAATTATTCCCTCCTTCCCAGTTTGCCCTTTACTGACATTTAATGTATCCCCCGTGCTCCCGTATCCTATTCTTCTGAAATTTGATTAATAGGCTTACTGTATATCGCACATCCAATACATTCAGATATGTGCTTCTTATAATTCTTGAATGAAGTTTCACAAAGTAATTCCATTACTAGAGATTAGTTATAGCCAAATTTTCATTAAAATAATTTCACAACAAAAAAAAATACACAAGCGCTAAGTAGCTGAATTAGTTATTGATTTAAAAAACAAGAAAAGGGGGAAAGGGGAAACTGAATGTGTATGGACAATGGTTTTTACAAAAAATCAATGTTCTAAAAGGCGCTAGGCGGGAGGCGGGCGGCCGAGGGGGGCCTAGCGCCTAGGGGGCCTAGGCGGGGCCTAGGCGGGGCCTAGGCGGGATTTTTTATTTTAAGGTAATTTTAATATTTTATTTTAATTTATCCAAACAAAATAATAATATAAAGCAAAACAATCTATAATAAAGATAATAAATGTCTTTTCTTAAAGTTCAAACACATCCATATTGCTAATGTCAAAGTTCAAACACATCCATATTGCTAATGTCAAAGTTCAAACACAAACATGCAATTGTTCAAAGTTTAAACAAATTTTTAACGTATTAGTTTTATTTATAAATAAGATTGCTATTAAATAATAAATTTTAAAATTTCAATAATTTAATTCAATATTAAAACTTAAGAAACTAAACATAAATTTAAGAATTATAAAATTGAATTAAACTAAATATTACAAATGTATTCTCATTTATATAATTTGAAGTTGGTACAAGTTCAAAAAATTACAGCTATAATAAAATTATCCATTTTGACTTGATATTGTTCACTTCTTGTTGTGATTTGATATGCCACAACCTGTATTATGAATATAGTAATCATTAGAAAAATAAACATATCATGATTTAGTTTGGGTAGTTATTAAAATAAAAAAATCTCTCCGCCTAGAACCCGCCTAATTTTATAGAGGGATTTTTTTATCGCCTTAGGCCTAGGTGAGGCACCTGGGGGCTTAGAAGCGCCAAGTGGGGGCCTAGGTCCTAGGCGGGGCGCCAAGAGGGGGCCTAGTGCCTAGGCGGGGCCTAGGCGGACCTAGGCGGGGATTTTTAGAACAGAGCAAAAAATGTATTAGGAGAGTGACACATTACGCGCTAACTATTATCAAATGATGAATGCTTTAAATTTTAAGTGATTATAAATTGATACCTTGTGGAACCACAACCATCTGTTACTATCCTGACTGGGATTTATAAGGGGTATTGGACCCAGGTGGCCTTATTTGAAGGTCTCAAGTTTAAGAATTTGATCTAATGCGTTACTGGGCTTTTGGTGTACTGGTTGAGGTTATCAACATTTGAAACCAAAGCAACCACCGTGTTTCGGTTATCGGAGCAACTTGTGATAAAGGCTACTATGCTAAACCACAAAAAGTATCTAAACTTGTACATTACCAAAGGAAGATATTCCATATCTTCCATTCACACAATCAAGTTATATTTGTTTAAGTGCGGGACTAACTAGATGGAACAAATTAAATAGAATAAAGACGACAATCTCTCTCTTTGACCTCATTCATTGGCAAGGTTGAATTTGAAGCTAGAAATTAGAATCCTGCATGACAACAAATGACCATTCACTTCTCACTGTTAAGAGCAGGGACTGATAAAGGAGGTAACAGATAAGTTGTTTTAATCAGCATCAAGCACCGACTGCTATCCTAGTATAAACACCCAAATTACTAAATATAGGAGTATCAGTTTCAGGTACTCAGAAAGCCTTTAATGACCTTTCATGAGGAGAGGGACACCATCTTCAGGCTTTTCTCTTATCCTTTTTCTTCTATCAACGAACCAGTGGGACAGGCTGGCAGGAGAGAGAGAGAGAGAGAGAGAGAGTAGATCAAGCCAAAGCCATAACCATACAATGAAGTCGAATGAAATACAAAATGTTTGTACAAATTGCAGAAAAAGAAATTGATAATGAGAGAGAAAACAATAAAACCAGATACCTCAAACAATGTAATCAAAAGCTAAGTGAAATTCTATAAGAAGGAACTCCAATACTTCTCTTCTATTTTTTTCTTTTTGTGGTTTGAAATTCTTAGGAAGTTTTACACCCCAAAACATATCTCAAATCAAATTATTCCTGAAGGTTTGGAAAGCTAACATGTTTTTTACAATCTATGCGAGACACCAGGGTCTTCAGTTAGTAAAATACTAAAATTTCATTGTTACCCTTTGTACATGAGCATTATTTAACTTACACAAAATGCAGAAGACAAATTGTACAAAATAATGTAGAACTAAAATTAAATACCTCATTCGAGACATTTCACCAAATTCATCACCATGTAATTTCGACATAACTTCAGGATCACTCAACATTGCATCATTCTCATCTCCAGATGAAGTGTTACCAAAAGAACTTGAACTCTCGGTTGCATCCTCGGATTCAGTTTCAACCAGAGGATTGTCAACAGGATGTGTACATTCCACTATATTGACCTCCAAATGCTCAACTCTATTCGATTTATCAGCTTGTTCACACAATGAAGGTTCCAACTCAAAAATGCTATCCCTATAATTACTTGCACAACTGACATGCTTATCTACTGGTTCTCTCTCGGAACTTCCATTCTTCACTGTGTTGACCTCCAAATGCTCAACTCTATTCGATTGTTCAGCTTGTTCATAGAATGAAGATTCCATTTTAACAATGTTGTCCTCGTAATTACTTGTGCAAGTGATATGCTTATCTACTGGTTCTCTCACAGCACTTCCGTTCTCCTTACTAGCCGAAACATCCATTATGTTCGATCTTCCTTTAAGCTCCAAATCAGGACCCATAGTGCAACTCAGTCCATCTTTTTTAAACGATTCCAGAACATATGTTGCCTCTCATCTTCAGTTTCAACAAAGTTTAGTCAATAAACAATGAAAAATAGAGAAGAGACAAAAATGGTAACACTGTAAAAGTAATTAAATTAATTATTGGCTTTAAGGGAATTCATATCACTGTGCAATTTACTACAAGACACTAAATGAGACATGCTTTCATCAAAGCTTGGTCTTGGTTTGTTCAAGGAATCAAACTCCCTTTGAGTATGACAGCATGAAAAGAACCATTCTGCATATACAAATATAAATTCCTCATTAGAAAATGATGAATCTAAACTCCCAATTATGAAATTACAAAGTTCAGTAGGACATAAGTTTTGGTTTCTGCTACCGAAGGCCTTTGGCCTGAGTGGTATTCCTCTTCCCATTGTAACCATGAGGTTGAGGGTTCGAGCATTGGCTTGCCAAGGTTGGGTGTGTGAGTGTGTTAAAAAGTTAGCAAAAAAAAAAAATTTGGTTTCTGCCTTTCTACAAAAATAACCTTTTTACCTTTTCTTCTCAAGGAAAGTAATCCAATATAATTTTGCTTTATTGTATGGCCTAAACACATCAGCTATTTTCTGAAAACTAGACACAAAGAGTTACAAGTTGATATGACCAATATATTGCTATATGATCATTGGTTTATCTTCTTTTAATAAAGTTGAAGATGTCATCACTTACATATATAAATGGAAAATGGTAAGTAGATACTATTTTTTTATGTATAATAAAAGGGGGGAAACAGCACATTTTTGGCTTATATACCTATTCCAAGACAATAAGATCAGGATTCCGACTCATAGGACTATCAAGCAACACTAGCTAGTAAGAGAAATGGCATCACAACACACACAATGTCAACATGGCTATCATGGATGCATAATCTTTTGTTGCCTCCAAATTCCAATACTTTCTCCCTAAATCTAATTTAAGTAAAAGAAATATAATACTAACAAACTATAGTATAACTTCTTTTGAAACTGTTTGCATGAAGATTGATACATTATTTCACAACAAAAACCTTAACCAGATAAAGATTATTTACCGCATGGACAATTAGTAGATAGAGCAATTGTTTCCATTTAAATTTTGTCAAGCTTGTCATATACTTCCTCCAATCCAATACATTTCTAGAATGACGACTTTTAAAAGTAATTTTATGTTCTCGATTGTATGGTACCACCAAAATTAGCTAAGGATTCAGTACTAGTAGTGGGATGGTAGACATGATAGTAAAAAATGTAATTGCAATTAAGAACATCATGTCATTTGTCATTTTATAGTACTAAAATTGAAGTGTATTTCTAGTTTTGGAACAAAGGGTGTAAAATTTAGGTCATATCTTGGTCTCACTCAGATTCTCCGAAAACGAACTCAGTTTCAAACTGTATGCAAGAGTAACAGTACAGATGCAAGAAGAAAAATAAAACGATAAAACAAATAAAAATAACAGAATCAGTACAAATTCTTTCGAGCAGGGGAGGTGCTGTATCTTTTAACATACAGCAATTCAGTTATGGGTTTATATGTATGCATCAATTGAAAACTGGGTATATACGAAATCGATCAGAGTAATAAAGATATACTCACATTTGATCGGAATTGATTACTTAACGATGACCGTGAGTCATTCTTCGACGTTGATTTCAATCTTGTGGCCGGAGTTTCTGAGTAGCCCTAAGCTCAGAACGAAGAGAAAACTGAGAATTGAGAGCTGAAAACTGTCGGAAGATGGGAATCAGGGGAAGATAGAGAAAATTTGGGCGAATGATCAATGACAAAAAAATGCAGCAAAAGCAAAAATTGGGATTTCTTTCTTTCTTTATTCTGTTTTTTATTTGTCCCCAGAAAGATTAGGCGATTCTCAATTCCCAACCCACTGTATGGTCGGGGGATCCGGTTACTTCATCTAAGTTGGTTAATTGAGCAAAATAATGTTACCATCACCTAAAAAATAAAAAATAAAAAATAAAAAAAAATTATATAATATTCGCATACACACGTATGCATATTGCGAAACTCACATATTAGGCGAGAGTCCACAGTATACATGTGTGTGTATATAAGTATTATGTGATATTTAATAGCTGACCGATTCAGTCATTCAACCATTCAGATGTATTCAGTCCTAAACAAACAACCCCTTAATATTTACCAGTTTGAAAATTTTGAGAGAATGACTTGGTGGCAAAGTTTTTTATAAATTAATTGATAAATTTAATTGAATTGAAATATAATGGTCCAATCCAAAAGGTCAATATTTCTAATATTGTAAACCTTAGTTTTGTCTAGACTGGTAAAATATGGTATATGGGTTGGTTTTGGTTTTCAAAATATGGTAACCAACCATTTAAGAACTAAAACCATATTAACCATTTTAATATGGATAATGGGGGTTGAAACCATATGGTTATGATTTAAAAACCATATTAACCATTTTAAGATATTTTGACTTCTAAACAAAATTTTTAAAAAATAAAATTAATATATTACTATAGATAGAGAGACGGATATAAGGGGTGGGCAGGGGCAGGGCAGGGGCAGGGTAGGGGTAGAGGGTGGAAAGTATATACATAATGGCTTAATATAATTTTTTTGGGGAGGGGGAGGGGAGGGGTGGGGTGGGGGGGAGTGGGGGTGGGGGGTAGAAGTGGGGTGTGTGGAGGGTAGGGGTGGAGTAGGGGGTAGGGTAGGGGGTAGGGGTAGGGGTGGGGTGGGAGTGGGATAGAGTGTATAGATAATCACATAATATTATTTTTTTGGTGGAGGTGATGGTGGGGTAGGTGGTGGGTGGGGTGGAGTGGGATGGGATGGGAAGGTAAGGGGTGTATACATAATCACATAATATTTTTTTTGGTAGGGGGTGGGGGTGGGTGGGTGGGGTGGTGGGGTGGAGTGGAGTGGGGTGGGTGACGTGGGGTGGGGTAGGGGATGGAGTGTAGACATAATAACAATATATTTTTTTTATGAAGGTGGAGGTGGAGGTGGGGGTGGGGGGTAAGGGGTGGGTGGGTGGGTGGGTGGGTGGAGAGTGGGGTAGGGTTAGGGGTAGGGATGGGTGTAGGTGTGGGGGTGGGTGCGCTGGGGTAGCGGGGTGGGGGGGCGTAGGGGGTGTATACATAATCACATAATATTTTTTTTGGCTGGCTGACTGGGTGGGTGGGTGGGTGGGTGGGTGTGGGTGGGGGGTGAGGGTGAGGGTAGGGGGTGAGGGTGAGGTGGTGTGGGGGGTGTATACATAATTACTATAATATTTTTTTTGGTGGGGTGGGGGTTGGGGGGGTTAGGTTAGGGTAGGTGGGTGGGGTGGGGTGGGGTGGGTGGGGTGGGGTGGGGTGGGGTGGGGTAGATGGTGAGGTGGGTGGGGTAGAGGTAGGGGTGGGTGAGGTACGGGGGGGGTGGATAGGGGTGTATACATAATCACATAATATTTTTTTGTGTGGTGGTGGGTGGTGGGGGGGGTGGGGGTGGGGTGGGGGGCAGGGGTGGGGGTGATGGTGGGTGAAGGTAAGGTGGGTGGGTGGGTGGGTGGGTGGGTGGGTGGGTGGATGGTGTGGGGTGACTGGGTGGGTGGGTGAGGGTGGTAAGGGGTGTATACATAATCACATAATATTTTTTTGTGGGGTGGGGTAGGGGTGGGTGTGGGTAGGGGTGTATACATAATCATATAATATTTTTTTGTGAGCGGTGGGGGTGGGGGTGGGGTGGGGGGGGGGTGGGGTGGGGGGGGTGGGGGTGGGTGGGGGTGGGGTGGGGGTGGAGGTGGTTGCCCTGGGAACATTCTAAATTATGATGATGCAAAATTGCAAATTAAGAATGAGTTTATGTGAAGTTTAAGATTTAAAATTCAATTATTATCTTTATGAGCCTAACTTTTGATTTGGAACAAAATATGGGTCGAAAAATAGTTAACCGGATTGGAACCATAACCAACCTGAATAAATATGGTTCCAAACTTTAACCAACCTGAATAAATAAAAATGGTTAACCAACCCATTTGGTTCCAGTTAATATGGGTTGACCCGACAGTTAACAAACTATATTGCCATGTCTAGTTGTCCAACAAAGAACATGTAGTATAAAGTGTTGAGATATCACAAGTGAGTTGAAGTTTTACGTCGGATAAATAATATAGAGGAATTGTTAAATTCATAATATT